>MU688909.1:24790-51089 GCA_026770625.1 Nicotiana glauca | reverse complement strand
TTATTAAGGAAAAATAGAAATAAAAATGAGCTAGAAAATATAGGTATCGGGCTCGTATTTTGGTTTCGACGCCCGATACAGGTCTTAAATATACGTTAAGCGCTTTCTGTGAAATTTGGTCGAAATCGGACGTCGTTTGGCGTGTTTCAGACCTAAATAGCTAAAGTTGGAAGTTATGAACTTTGAAATAAAAATTTTGAGTTTTGGGGTTTGATTCTTTGATTTTGATGTTGTTTTGGCGGTTTGATTGCGCGAGCAAGTCCGTAGAATATTTTTGAGGTTGTGTGCATGTTTGGTTTGGAGCCTCGAGGGCTCGGGTGAGTTTTGAATAGGTATCAAATTGCTTTTTCTCATTTTTGGAAAATCTGTTCTTCTGCTTCTATTGTTTCCGCATCTGCGGAAAAGGAACCGCATAAGCGGTTCCGCAGATGCGACATTTTGGCCGCATAAGTGGTCAGTGAAGAAATGGTTGGACCGCAGAAGCGGAAGGGATTCCGCAAAAGCGGTGACCGCATAAGCGGTCCCTGGAGACTTTAGTTAAACCGCAAATGCGGTTGATTTTCCGCACAAGCGGGATCGCAGAAGCGGTCCCTGGGCCGCAAAAGCGGAAATCACAGGACTGAAAAAGGGATAATCCGAGAGTTTATTCTAAAGTTAGAAAAAAATCAATTGAGGGCTTGGGAAAAGGCGATTTTGAGGGGATTTTGAAGAGAAAATCATTGGGTAACGTTGCTTTGATCCCTTCTAGTTATATTCCATCATTTCCTAGCTAAATCAACCATTAAAATTCAAATTCAAGGTCTAAAATTGAGAAAAATGGGTGAAACTTCTTAGGTTTTATTTTGTGATTTTGAGTGGGCATTTGACCTCCGATTTGGGAGATTTTTATATGGTTAGACTCGTGAGAGTACGAGAGTTCTGAAAATGTGAAAATTATTCGATTCCGAGATGTGAGCTGGAGGGGTGTTTTGGTTATTTTACCTATTTTTGCGCCCTAGCTTTAATTTCAATAGTGGAATCAGTTGTTTGCAATATTATTTACGATTTGTAATTGAATTGAATAGATTTGGGCAATTTAGAGTCGGATACTCATGGCAAGGGTATCGTTTCATAGTGATTTTTGTACCGGTTCGAGGTAAGTGTTTGATCTAACTTTGGCTTGAGGGAATAGGATTTGAATATTATTTGCTAATTGCTAAATATTGAGTACGATGTATAGGCATGGTGACAAGTGTCTATACACCGGAGTCTAGCATGACCGTGGGTCTTTGTTTGTACTTATTTTTTTTAGATAATTTGGAATTCTTCTAAGCTAAAATATATTTTTCTACAAATGTGAAGTGTTTGAGGATAAGTTGTGAAATATCAATATTTTGGAGCGTTGGCTCGAATGATAAATGCTATTGAGTAGGAGATGAAAGTATTGAAATGAGTTGTGATTAATCCCTTGCCGGGATGGTTTGAATATATATTGAGTATTGCCCTTATCAGTTTGTGAAAGTTGTTGTTATTGATCCCTTGCCGGGACTTAGTGGTTATTTGTGTTATTCCCTTGCCGGGATAGTTCTTACTATTTGTTTATTCCTCTTGCCCGTTTGGTTATGACTGTTGTTTGGGTGAGGAAGAGTGATATGGCACGAAGGGTCATTCCGTGCTATTTTTGATTATATTTGCACGAAGGGTCATTCCGTGCTATGTTTTGATTGTTTATGCACGAAGGGACATTCCGTGCTCTGATTTGATTATATTTGCACGAAGGGTAATTCCGTGCCATGAAATGAGAGTCGTGTAAGGGAAAGCACAAAGGATGATGCCGTGCATTTTATTCGATTGCTTTGGGTGAGAATGAGAGTAAAAGCACGAAGGTTGATGCCGTGCAATTATTGAATTTCTTATTCTTTGATGGTTATTGTTGTGCCCTGTTTTTCTTAATTACGCTGATAAATTTTATACTCAGATTGTACTCCCCCACAACATGTTTTCCCTCCCTTTTTAACTGTTTAATTTCGGCATTTCTTTTCCTTTTATCATATATATGTATATAGGATTGCACAGGTTGATTTGGTAGTCCGGTCTAGCCTCGTCACTACTCGCCGGGGTTAGGCCATGTACTTACCAGCACATAGGGTCGGTTGTGCTGATGCTACACTCTGTGCATTTCTTTGTGCACAGATCCAGGAGCAGCTTTTGGATTCCAGCAGTAGGCTTTCTATCTGGGATCTATCTTCAGTCCAGGGACTCTCGAGGTAGCCTAGCTGGTGTTCGCAGGCCGAAGTCCCTTTCCTTTATTTCAGTTTGTTTTCATTGTATCGAAACAGACATATGCATTTTTCTTTCATTCAGACTTGCTGTAGTATTCTATAGTAGTCCGTGAGCTAGTGACACCAGATTTTGGGTAGTGATGTGTTTCAACTTCCGCATTTTTATATCATTTTGTTAAAACTAAAGTCTTCCGCCCTTATTTAATTATTGTTAGAATATTATATTGTTGAGGTTGGATAGAGAATGTGTAATGTTTGGCTGGCCTAGCTACGTCAGTAGGCGCCATCACGACGCCCGATGGTGGGATAAATTCGGGGCGTGACAAGTTGGTATCAGAGCTCTAGGTTGCATGGGTCTCGCTACTCACGGACAAACTTAGTAGAGTCTGAGGGATCGGTACGGAGACATCTGTATTTATCTCCCAGAGGCTATGGAGTTAGGAAACGTTTCACTTTTGTTCTTTCTTGTCGTGCGAATCTTTTTCTCAAATACTGATTGTCCTTCTACTCTGTTCTTTCGCAGATGGCGAGAACACGTGCTTCTTCTTCTACCGCGCGGTAGCCCGAGCCCCCAGCAGCAGCTCCCGCGAGGGGCAGAGGCCGAGGCCGTGCCAGAGGCCGTGGTAGGGGCAGAGCTCAGCCCCAGGCACGGTCAGTCGACACGGTCTCCGAGCCGATTTAATAAAGGGACTACACTAGTCAAATCTCCATTGTATAGGCAAAACTCTACATTTTACAAGATTCTCCATTGTACAAATTTTCTCCATTGTGTAAACGGCTAAGGTCATCTTCTCCATTTTGTCAACGGCTAAGGCCATATGAAAATGAACAATGGCTAAGGCCATCGACATCAAGGTCCGACCCAGTTCGACCACGACAGATAATACTTCGACGACAGTCGAAGTAATATCCTATTGGCTAAGGCCATCGACGCTAAGGTTTGACCCATTTCGACCACGACGGATAACACTTCAACGACAGTCGAAGTAACATCCTATTGGCTAAGGCCATCGATACCAAGGTTCGACCCAGTTCGACCACGACGGATAACACTTCGACGACAGTCAAAGTAACATCCTATTGGCTAAGGCCATCGACACTAAGGTTCGATCCAGTTTGACCACGATGGATAACACTTTGACGACAATCGAAGTAACATCCTATCGGCTAAGGCCATCGACATCAGGGTTCGATACAGTTCGACAACGACGGATAACACTTCGACAACAGTCGAAGTAACATTCTATCGGCTAAGGCCATCAATATCAGGGTTCGATCCAGTTCGACCACAATGGATAACACTTCGACGACAGCCGAAGTAACATCATATTGGCTAAGGCCATCGATACCAAGGTTCGACCCAGTTTGAACACGACGGATAACACTTCGACGACAGTCGAAGTAACATCCTATTAGCTAAGGCCATTGACACCAAGGTTCGACCCAGTTCGACCACGACGGAAAACACTTCGACGACAGTTGAAGTAACATCCTATCAGCTAAGGCCAGCGACATCAGGGTTTGATCCAGTTCGACCACGACGGATGACACTTCGACGATAGTCGAAGTAACATCCTATCGGCTAAGGCCATCGACACCAAGGTTTGACCCAGTTCGACCACGACGGATAACACTTTGACGACAGTCGAAGTAACATCCTATTGGCTAAGGCCATCGACACCAAGGTTCGACCCAGCTCGACCACGACGGATAACACTTCGACGACAGTCGAAGTAACATCCTATTGACTAAGGCCATCGACACCAAGGTTCGACCCAGTTCGACCACGACGGATAACACTTAGACGACAGTCGAAGTAACATCCTATTGGATAAGTCCATCGACACTAAGGTTCGATCCAGTTTGACCATGACGGATAACACTTCAATGATACCATCGACATCAGCGTTCGATCCAGTTCGACCATGACAGATAACACTTCGACGACAGTCGAAGTAATATCATATCGGCTAAGGCCATCGACATCAGGGTTCGATCCAGTTCGACCATAATGGATAACACTTCAACGACAGTTGAAGTAACATCCTATTGGCTAAGGCCATCGACACCAAGGTTCAACCCAGTTTGACCATGATAGATAACACTTCGACGATAGTCGAAGTAATATCCTATTGGCTAAGGCCATCGACTCCAAGGTTCGACCATGATGGATAACACTTCAATGACAGTTGAGGTAATATCCTATTAGCTAAGGCCATCGACACCAAGGTTCGACCCAGTTCGACCACGACAGATAACACTTCGACGATAGTCGAAGTAATATCCTATCGGCTAAGGCCATCGACACCAGGGTTCGATCAAATTCGACCACGACGGATGACACTTCGACGACAGTCGAAGTAACATCCTATTGGATAAGGCCATCGACACCAAGGTTTGATCCAGTTCGACCAAGACGGATAATACTTCGACGACAGTCGAAGTAACTTCCTATTGGCTAAGGCCATCGACACCAAGGTTCGACCCAGTTCGACTACGATGGATAACACTTCGACGACAGTCGAAGTAACATCCTATTGGCTAAGGCCATCGACACTAAGGTTCGATCCAATTCAACCACGATAAATAACACTTCGACGATAGTCGAAGTAATATCCTATCGGATAAGGCCTTCGACATTAGGGTTTGATCCATTCCAATCACGATGGATAACACTTCGACAACAATCGAAATCATATCCTATTGGCTAAGGCCATCGACCTCGTTCGAATATAACTGGACAACTCCGATAAACGACCAATACTAATAGCCTAGTGGCTAAAGCCATCGAAATCATATCAACCCCGCTCAAGTCATGACGATGTTTTAAACAAAAAAAGGGGGAAGACAAGAAGAAACAAAAAACATGATAAAAAAAGAATAACGAAAAAAAATAAAGTTTATATATCACAGCAAAAATGTATCTACATTCAACCCCGCGAAAGGGCCCCATCACAGAAAAAAAAAGCAACAAAACATGTACAAATTCAAGGCTCCTCGCCACCCGGCACATTGCCTCCTGAGCAATAAACCTCATTATACCAGGAGTTAGAGTCTAGACGATCGACGTCCTCCAAAGTGTAGCCTTCCCGATCAAGGGAGTCAGAACTATACCCGTAAACTTCACGGGCGGTATGAGCCTCGCGCTGCCGCACCTGACTTCCTCTTCTGTCGCTCGACCCTCAGCGTAAAACTCTCTATACACGTCAAGTTTGGCTTCCGCATAAATCCACATCTCATGCGCGTTATGGCGCGCATTCTGATCAGACCGGGGGCGAGATGAGGAAAGCTGTGAAGGTTGAACCCCGTCCTTAGACCTTGGGGGGACACTCTACCTAAGAGCGCTAATCTCTGCCGCCCTAGCTTCAAGCTCAGTGGTCAAATCTGCCACCCTACGCTGGAGGTCAGCATTCTTTGCCGCCACCCCTCGACTGACACTATTACGAGCTACGACTCTTACCAGCTCATTGTCCGTCTTCTCCAATTCAGCCCCCCTACGTTCTAGCTGGGCCTCCTTCTTCTCAAGACCTTCACAGAATACCCAAAATTCGGGGTCTTGCTGGAAAAGGTCCGCCGCCGCTTGATGCTTGGAACGGTACCGTCGGTACTTCTTGGCCATCTTGTCAAAGATGGTCGCCTTTTTCTGCTTGCGACGTCCTCGCTCCACCTCCAAAATAAGGGTCTGATAAGAACGATAGGAATTAGAACACATCAAGCTAACCTTACAATACGTAAAAAAAAGGTTTACCTATAAAGTCATGCCGGCGACCCTTCGTGACAATTCTGCATCACTGACGGCCCTGAGCGTCTCTCTCTCAAGAGCGGCACATAGCAAGGTAAGCTCCGATGCGGCCTGTTCGCTATTCACCAATAAATTGTAAGCCCTCGGGATAACAATTTGACGGTCGGACCCATCCGCCGTCATCTCTCCATGCGTGAGACCCTTCACAAGCTCGTCCATATCCTCCTGGGTGATCTCGGAGTTTGATCCCTCAACTTCCCCGCCAACTCCATCGACGTTGGTCGTTGAGCCATCCTCAACAGCACGTGCAGAACTAGTACCAGCAACGGTACTCTCCTGCCGGGCCGACCTTTCGGAACGGATGTCATCGGCCATGAAAACAAGTCTAGGCATTTGTTGGGGCACGCTACTCCTTTCGTCTTCTTTAGCCACCCCCTTGCCCGTCAAAAGTCTCCGACTTTTCCTCTCCATCGGTTCCTCACCCCCAGGAGACTCATCTACAGGCTGTAGAGCCGGTACCGACGACATCGACTGTCTTACAACTATTTCCACCGATGCGACTCTCTGCAAAGGGACTATAGGAATGCATCCTCGGACAGACGCACAGAGTATCTCATGAGTATCCTAAGCAGTGACGGACCACGCAGAAGTAGGCACTACCGCCCTTTTCCTAGGAGCGAGTCATCCTACCGCCATAAAGATAAATCAGTCAGTGAAATTTGCAAAACCCATTAAACAAAGCCAAAAATCTACCTGAAGGGGATGCGGGGCCATAATGCTGGAGAAAAGCAGTCCATGTGCGAGTCCTTTCCGCATACGTCAACAAGTCGGCAACCCATTTCCTGATGCCGGTGACGAGCCGGGGTGTGTGAGCTATGGCTGCAATGGAAAAAGTTAGAACCGTAACAGTCACAAGTAACAAGGAATTCAGTGAATAGAGACACTTAAGTTTCAAATTCCACTTCTCCGGGAACCCGGCAAGGTTAGAAACCAGGTGTTCGGTCCTAACGTAAAAATACCTACGCCAAAATCCGTGACTAGGTCGGTCATCGGTCTTAACCACCAGTCCCTTTGTACCATAGCTCCTCAAGTGTAGTATGGTGCCTCTCAGGTAGCCGGCACTGAATAACTGCAAAAGATGGTGGATAGAGACCTCGCACCCGACCAGCTCCGCTTATTTGGACAACAACCTACATACTTTCAAGGTATATGGCATAAGCTGAGACGGGCATACGTTATAAAAATGGAAGAGCTCCTCTGCCAAAGGGAAAATGGGAAGACCATAGCCAATCAATAATGGATACTCGTAGAAGGTGCAATATCTCGGTATATGAACGCCTACATAATCCGCCCCGCCGGAACTAACTCCACGTGAGCAGATATGCCGTACGTCATGCGGAGATCATCTAAATGATCTTGTAGCAACTAGGAGTGTTCCGGAGGTTGTGCGGGAGAGTCTTAGTTGAAATCGCTCAGAGATAGAAGGTGTTTTGGCAACAAGGTCTCCACTGCGAGAGGGCTAATAACTTCTTCTTCCTCCCTCTCACCACCGTCAGAGGGAGGCAGCATATTTGATGGAGTAGTCTCAGTAACCCTCGTATTATCCCTTCGAGATTTGGGCATGGTTTCTATTTAAGAGGAAATTTTGCGTGGCACAATGGAGGAGAGGGAAACTTCTGATCAATGAAGAAGCGCCGGAGATAGAAGATGTTTCTTGAAGAAAATGGCAGGTTACTTACAAATGATCAAAAATTATATCAGGTTAAACCCTTCCCCTATTTATAGGGTTGGGTGGCGCTAAAATCGAAGAGACAGATTTCGAACCGGCGCGGGAAACCAAACGTCTGAACACCTTTTGTGCTTCCTCAGGAATGTACGTAATGATGACGCAAGCGAGAGCTGACGTCACCCTAGTAAAGGAATTGCGCGTCAGCATTTCGACAGTCATGAGTGTTGTCTCCTGCCTGTTACGTTACGACTTTTGAACAAGGTCAAGCTCTCCCAGAACGAGGATACTGATTTCGTCCACCGAGGACGCACCTCACTACGACCCTGACGAACGGAGGGACTAACTGTATGGGGTCGAATTTGACCAACCACGTCTCTAAATTGGCACGGATAACCACCAAGCGTGCATAAACTGGGGCAAGGGTACGAGTCAAGAGCAGTGGGAGAAATGACACCATAAGTTCCGTCGACCCCTCGAGGATATGTGTGAGCACATGATTTTTGCCTCACATGAATTACTCCCATAAAAATCAAAATAAAATTATTTGTTTTATTGTTTGAAGTCTTGTGCAATTTTGTGAATTTTCAAGATATTTTCTGTCATTGTTTATATTTATCTATGCTTGGTTATTGTGTATAAATTAATGAAAAATAAACAAAACAAAAAAATAAATAAAATAAAATATATATATTTGTTTCATTTGCATTTTTCTTAAAGAAGTAAATTAATTGTTCTACAAAAAATGAAAATCACAAAAAATATGCATTTTAGTGTTTAATGCCCAAATTGTGTGTTTGGTATTTAATTATTTTTGTGATAATTGCTACTTATAGTTCATTAGTATTTTGATATAGTTTGGACAAGGATTAATTTAGGTTTGTATTTTATTTTAATTAGAATTTCAGAAAATAAAAGAAAAGGAAAAGAATTAGAGGAAAAATGAATGTTGGGTCAATTGATTTAGCCTAAAACAAAATCCACCCCAAACCCCTGAAACCCATTAAAATAGGCCCAAACCCGTCCCCAAATCCAGTCCGGTCTCCAGCTTAAGCCAAACGAAGTCATTTGGATAAGCTTTGATCAGGACCATCGATCTCATTTGATCGAACAGTCCAGAACTTCACCCACCACCCGACCTTGACCCATTCCAAAACTGACCCAAACTCCACTTAAAGAAACGACATCGTTTCAATTAAGTAATTGATCCAAGCCGTTGATCTCATTTGATCAAACGGCCTGGATTCAATCTCCCATCCCGTATATAAGTGCATAACACATCCCACCCCCCTCAGAACCCCCCCCCTCTCGTCTCTCCCAAATCTCCAGAGAGACCTCTCATGTAATGCCACCGCCTTCCACCATCGAAAATTGCCTCACGGCGGTTCCGGTGGCCCAAACACCTCTAAATTTACACCGTGTATCCACCGTAACCTCTCCATCTCCAATCTACCATCAGCTTCACTCGATTCCGAGCCTAGCCCTTCGAATATTCAAAAAACCAAGCGGTTCTTCTGCCGTCTCCGACGGACAACTTCCAATCCCTCCCAAAATTACACCCCGACCCACCTCAACCTCCTCTTCCCAAATCCAAACCCCTCTTCCTTCAAATCAACCCAGAACTTGTCGAATATCAATTCAAAGCCAGGAACTCTAGCGGCGCCACAAGATTCCCTGGTGGCGGCGCCGCCTCCAAAACATCACAAAACTACACCTCTGAACCACCATCACTTCCTCACCCCAAATCCCGTATCATTTTCCTTCAAACGTCTCTGGAACGATTCGAATATCGGATCAAAGGTTTGAGCCCTAAGAGCCTAAAATAAAAATTACACAGGCAGGGTCAAGGGCTTAGTTTCATGAAGTCTTAGGACCAATTACATCGCGAAATGATGTCCTCCACCTGTTCTTGATAAAGAACAGATGAGGGACATCATCTTGCGGTGTAATTAAGAGGGTCAATAGTAGGTCAAGTTTGAACTGGTAAGTTCCCATTATTATTTCTTTTCGCCTTAGCATTCGTTCCACCTCTACCTCTTCTTCTTTTATTCTACATATATTTTGATTGGTCCATTTTCTGATTGAAGTTGCGATTAGCTTTGAACCCAGTTTCTTTGCTTTAGATATTTATCTCTGTTAATTTTAGTTTTCCTGTTCAAATTATTTGGTTCCGTTTGTTTTTGTTTTCTGATTTTTAGGTTTGTTAATTAGCTTATGTATTAAGTGTTAATGTTTGTATTTGCCATCTGAATCATTAGACTTCTAGTTTTTCATTTTAGGGTTTAGTCAAATTAGTTAACTTGTGTTTGATGATGATTGTCCTGAAATTAGCATGTTATTATTCTATGATGTTTTAGCTCCCTGTCGAAATGATCGTGTTAATTGTTTCAGAGGTCGAATATCAAATGATTTTGTGCATTGACTATTTCTTGCTAGCCTAATGAGTCTGCTTTAGAGAATTGCTTGTAATGTTCATAAGAATTCAGAACTCTAGGGGGTCTCAAAGGAAGGGGTAAGGGCAGTAATAATTGGTTGGCCTGTAAGGATAATTAATAGGGGTTTTAAGGGGATAATCAGCAGTAGTTTAGGGAATTTGAACCCTCAGTAATTGAAATAGGAATCTGCTAGCAATCTTAGGGGGCACAATAGCTGTGATTAATTAAAAGGTACTAAGTAAGTGAATGAATTAAAAATTGAAAGGATAAGTTGATAGTGATGAAGGCACTAACTTAATGGACATTTAAGAAATAAAAAGTGAATTGGTAGTGGAAAGAACACTAATTGAAATGCCTACTTAAGGACATGGACAGAGGAGATAGACATGAAGAAATACTCTGAAAGACTGATAGACTTTGAACACTGAAAAGAAAAGTAAAAATTCTAAGAGTTTAAGTAAGAACTGGACAGAGATAGAGTTGAGAGAGCTTTGATATTCTGAAAGATATAGAGTAAAACACAAAAAAGATACGCACACTGGTATTCTGATACACTCACTAATGTATTGATAAAATTTAGAGAGAGATACATAATGATTGAAAGTCTTCTGGATTTGAGTTTGTGCCAAAAGCTACTGTTACATTGATATTGTTTCTCATAAGAAATTCTTTGATTCAAACTGTTAAGGGTCACTGTTCTATTGAGTTTTAACCTAATTTCAGTACTTTGATTGTTGAACTTGGGTTTTTCTATTATTTGGTGTTAATTCCTGCATCTGATACTGCTACTGTTACTGATCTTTACTCCCTTGATTCCTTCTTGATTTCCAGGTATTTTTCTTAACCTTGAAAGGCAAGGGATTGTTGAGATATGTAGACTGAAGATGGTTTGAATATAAGCTATTTTCAAGCTGATTTTCCTCTTTTGATTCCCCTGTTTCTTTAAGTTTGTTTTTTTGCAATAATGATGTAGTCCTACATATTATTGAGCTATCTATCTATGCATTCTGGGTTTTGTACATCTGATAGTCATATGAAGGAATAGTATAGGGTGTGCATGCTTGACAGTAGATGATATAGATAGCTCAGGCATATTTTGCTTCAATACTTGCATATGACTGCACATTAGATATCTTCTGGTTTAATTTTTGAATTTAAGCAGGATTTTTGTTAAGTAATTGTGTGCTCTATACATAAATGGGTGTTCATTAAGGTTTCTGGATGCTGATTGATTCTCTTGATTTTGTTCCTATTTGGTATTGAGGAAGAGTTAGTTTGGCTTGAGGTTTATGTTGTGTTGTGTAAACCTAGCTTAATTTGAATGCAAGCATGAGTACTTTTAGGGTGAAAAATGAGCATGTTGTTCTTAACACTGTTCGAAATCTCCTGCTTTGTTAACTATTGAGTGGTGATGAAATTATTAGCTTATGGTTGAGGACACATGTTTATTTTGCTCTGGTCCGCGGACTATTAAACAGAGTCATTCTTTTTCTCGATTCAGAATTGAACCGGTGACTTGGGACACCATAAATCTCCCAAGTGGCGACTTTGAATTCTTTAAATAAATAAATCCTATTTCGATTGTCCTTTAATTGGAAAAACTCCCTTTATTATATCCTTTCCGGGGTGTAGTAGAGTGAAAAAGGAGGTGTGACAGCTTTGGCGACCCTGCTGGGGACAAGAACCCAGAACTTTTGGTTCAGGGTTCAGAATTCGAGTTTGGAATATTTGTTGTATTTGGCTTGTATATTATTTGATTTTTATTACATGTTTGGGACTAATGTGTAAATGTTACTTTTTACCGCTTTGATATTATTTGAATTGTATATAAAACTGTTGCGAAACCCCTCTCTTCTCACCTCTGGGGATGTGCTCGCTGGTTGAGACTCCCTATTGTATTAGTGTCATACTTTAAAGTAAGAAAGAGGTCAGACAAGTTACTAAGCCGCACGGCCTTTTGGTTCCCGGTACGTAGCCCCCTCCTCGACTCAAGTTGTCCGCTTGGGTACATAGTCTAAAACATATACCCAGGTTTTTGAACCTAGAATAACTCAACCTCAAGCCGGATCCCTAGTAGGAGCGCTTATCTGCATCATGTGCATTTTTGACTTAGGGGACTCAACACAGGGGTTGGGTCCGTCTAGGACAGGTGTACCCGGAATAATGGACCATCCTGATGCATCCTACTTGTGCATTTATTTGTTTCGGATTTGCATGCTGACCGACTTTCGAATATTTGGGGAAAGGAAAACATAGCAGTTTGAGGGTAAAGAGAGTTAATCGCTTGTTTTGAAGAAAAAACACTATGTCCAAATAAGTGTCGAAACTCTGCCCAACTTCTTTGAGGAAAAAAAAGAAAAAAAAAGAAAAGAATTTTTTTTTAAAAAAAATAGTTTGTTTTATCTGCCAATGAAAAAAAAAGTCTTGTTTTATCTACCAATGAAAAAAAAAGTCTTGTTTTCAAAAAATAGTCTATTTTGTTTGGCAGAACTATATAAGTTTGATTCTCACCGGATATGGGATACGTAGGCAACCCATATCGGGTTCAACTATTCTGAAAAATTAGGGGTAAATAAATATCACAGTTTTGCCATAAGTAAGGTGATATCATTCTTGTCGAAAATAGCCGAATGTCCCCAAAAGGACGCCGGAAGGCCATTTTTGCAAGAACAACCGCCTTAGGTCATTTCTCAAAATTTTTTGGCCGGTTAGCAAACACAGCCTTTAAATCTTCTTCGAAGTGCTGAAAGGCCGTATTGACAAGACCAGATATTTTTATGAAATTTTTGAGAAACGGTGATGATTTAAAAAAAAAAAGTATTTGTCAGTCATAGTTTATTAGTCTATTTTTAGGCTGTATTGCCATTTTGATGTTAGAGTCTTTTAAAGTCCGTTAATTTTGTAATAAAATGTGTCGTTATAATAAACACATTTTTCTGTCATGAAAAGTTTGAAAAAAAATCTAATTTTAAAAAAAAGTCATTTTGCACTTATCGGCCAGAAGTACGCACGGTCTGATTCATGCGGGGTCATGATACGTAGGAAATCTCTATAAGATTCGACCACAACTAAGAAAAAATCAAATAAAGAAAAATAAAAAGAGAATGAACCAAAGAAAAGTCGGAATGACGCAAGCAAACAACTGCATAATAGAAATTGTTAACTTCTTAGGTGCATTCATTCCCCAAATATGCGGTTACCAATATGTTAAATGCCCTACCGCTAACGTGATAGTTTCATTTTGTCATATTCATACCAGAACGGTGGTTGGTTTGTGGTAACTCTTCTCTACGATACAAAGGCAAAAGGCAACGGCAGAAAACAACAGAACTGAGTTGGTTGATACCGATGCCCAAAAGCAGCTGTTTGAACAGGACACAAATTTGGCGGATGAGGTGAGAATGTTAAGACAATACATAACAAACACGTATCAGGCTTGGATGGTTGGGCACCACCACCGCCACCACCTGGTTTCTCAGATGTTGTCCTTACCCAAACTTTGGCATCTCCCAATCACCCTAGTATCTCCATCACTCTTCCTCCAAGGTCTGGGAAGCTGAAGAACACAGAACAGTCCTTAAAGAACGTGCAAGGGATGGGAGGCCAAGGCAGCATGTCTTACCAAGAGTTGTGTACACTCCCGGACGTCCGCCTGCTCGCAAGGTTTAAAGTACCAAAATTCGACTTGAATGAGGAGTGTGGAGATCTGATAGTCCATCTGAGGGAATATTGCAAGGAAATGAGGAATGTTGGAGAGAAAGATGATTTGCTAATGGCATACTTCAGTAAAAGCTTGACTGGGGCAGCCTTGGAATGGTATAATCGTCAAGATGTTGGTAAGTGGCATACATGGGATGACATGGCTCAGGATTTTGTAAGACACTTTCAGAAAAATACAGACATTGTCCCGAATCACTCCTCCATATCTCAGATAGAAAAGAAACCTAAAGAAGGTTTTAGGAAGTTCTAGCTCAGATGGGTGAACAAGTTGCTCGGGATAATCTTCCCATGGAAAGAAAGGATGTTGTAGAGCCCCGCCAGTGACAAAGTCCAGTGGTCATCCCTGCTAAACACCCTCAGCCTCCATATCGACCCTGTGGATATCCTTTAAATTCTACCGACCACTACTTCTCTCCACAAAACCCCCTAAATCGTACATCACTTCCCAGATATCCTGTCCATGTTGAACCACCATATGCTCAACATCCTCGAGGCCCGCAATGGTCTGCACCGCTGCCACAAATATCTCATAAGGCGTATAAACTAACTGCCCCCAAAATATTCCAACGGAGGCTAGAGTATAAAATAAAAAGACTACTGGAAAAAGAGAATGCTTTCAGAGAATCTTATGCAAGCTTGTTTAAAAAGCTAAAGCGTTATGGCCTGATTGAGCTGCTCCTCAGTTATACTCTAGACCCACATGCAAAAGGCTTTGATCCTACTGTACGATGCATATACCACTCTAATGTCCAAGGGCATAGCATAGAGAATTGTCGTTCTTTGAAGAAGGAAATAGGAAGAATGATTCACGAAGGGGTAATTGTGATCAACGACAGTAACAAAGAGCATGCGAATCCTCTTGGGGATGTATTGACTAAAGCTGATGATATTGAAGTGGGTAATGGTCTTGGAAATATTGATGCAGAAGTCAGTGGCTAAGATATTGAGTATGGTGATTGGAAAGATGCTCCGTTTCTTGGTCAACCGGAGAGGAGTTTTTGGTGGCTTATTTTGTGGCCATTTCTGTTGTCCGGGTTATTTCTGTGACTCAAATCCTTCTATCCTTTCATTTTGCCTTGTTTGTTTAGTCGTTGTAACTCATTTAGTATTGTCTAGGTTTGTTCTAAGGGTTGTAACCCCAGTTTAGTTTGCTCGTCTGGTTGCTCGAACTATTTCATCGTCTAATGTAATGTCCTATTTTCTGTTATTTATAGTCATTTTCTTTTTGTTCTCTCCTTTTTATAGTTCTTTTCCTGTCAGCTCTAGTGACATGACATGCACACATAGTTCTAGGCTTAATCTTAAAGGTTAATCATGAAGCAACTGGGAAGATGATAGGAGCACTTGAAGGAAATAAGAACAGACTGAGATCATTTGAAGCCCGAACCATGTAAAACTGGGGCTGATAGAACATAAAGAAACATTATGTTTCATACCGCATCAGTTTGAAGTTAAAGACAAGTTTGCCCAAATTGGCAAGGGTCGTTCGTGATAATGAGATGAGAGTGTTGCCAAATGGTGCTTTGAATTTAACAAATGAAGAAAGAAAATGTTTGGATATAGCTATCAATTCTAGCACAATCAGGAGATGTTACAAATGTTTGTTTAATCATATTGTTTATGCTTGACATATTTTTGAAGATTGGAATGACGAAGGCATTTTGTTCTGCTATCTAAACACTCTATCCTTCGTTACCACTTTTGAGCCTTATTTGCTTTCTTTCACACCCCTCTTTCAAAATCAGTAGCCAAGATTAGAAACACAAGCGTGAAAGCTAAGTAAAAGAGAGAAAAAAAAGAAAAAAAAAGAGAACAACAAAACAGCAAAAAAAAAGAAGAAAAGAAAAAAAAAACACAAAATAAAAATAATGATAAGTGAAAAGAAAAAAAAACAACAAGGAATTTGGTGAACTACGTTTGACCTAATTCCTTTTAAGGATACGTAGGCAGCCTCCCGGCTCGGTCACAGTAGAACAAAAATCAGAGGATCCCCAAGCAAGAAACTGGGGAAGAAGTTGTGGTTATTGTAAAGAAATTTGGTTCCGAAGGTTGTAATTCTGAATCCATGTTAATTTGTTTTGAGCCTCTAATACCCTTTCTTTCTAACCCTATCCAAAACCACATTACGGTCCAAAGAAAGACCTTCAGGTCAGTCTTCAAAAGATGCCAAGTCGAGCAAGTAAAGGTGACTCATGCCAGGGGCAACACTCTGAAAAACAATAATGAAAATGAGAGAGTCTTATTGGTGAAAACCCTCACGGACACCGTAAGGCGGCTAAAGCTGAGAAGAATAAAAAGTGAGAGAGTCTCATTGGTGAAAACCTTCGGGCACCTTGAGGCAACTGTAAATTGAGAGAAAAGATCAAAATGAGAGAGGATTGACAGTGAAAAACCTTCGGGCACTACAAGCCAAATAAGGATTATGAATCAGATTGGTTGTACGGAGCATGAAGTCCCGTTTCACGGAAAAAGGTACGACAAGAGCTGAACATCGAAATTGCTTAACATAATAGGTTGCAAGTGCATCTCATGGTCATTAGAGTTAGTATCAACATGCAATAGGTTTCTACCTTGTAGTTTTTCTTGTCAGGAATCATCTTTCTCCTTTGTCCTTTATTCTACTCCTTTTTCTTGTTCATTTCCTCTTCCCGAGTCTGTTTGGTCAGAACAAGTGAGAAATGACTTCAAAATATGCCATCAGCTTTCCAATTGCACAAGATGAGATCTGGCTAGTACATCAAAGTGGCATAATTCAGGAAAGAACAACAAGCGCACTAAGCTGGTAATAATCAACAGCTTTGGGGTCCCTACAAAATACAAAGGTTTGGTACACACAAATTCATGGAGAATGCAACAGATGGAGGGTGTTGGGTGAACAGATCAAAGGTATATTCTGTGATAAGATGGACGAAAAGGTTGGACCAGGGACAAGAAAGATATTCCAAGCAGAAATCAAAGGTTATAGACCTCAAGGCAAAGGCCAATGGTTTAAATCAGGAAAGAGCGACATGGGCGGTGAAGTTAGTAACAATCAATATGCTTTGGGGATCAGATGAAACACAAAGGGTTGGTGGATATCGGTCCAGGGGCAATGCAACAAATCAAAGATATTCGGGTTCAAACAAAGAGAGGTATTTTCTGGGTTAAGGTTTATAAAGGAAGTGCCTAGTCAAGGAACTAGCAGGGTCTTCGAGTGGAAATCAGTTGTCATGGAAGATATTGGGGTCAGATAAGAAGACTAGAAGTGAAAAACAACAGTTAGGAATCTTGCAGTTAAGGACCAGAGAAGGTCAAAAATTTTCAACCAAGGCAGTCAAACAAAACGGAGTACGGAAAAGAGCGAAGAAAAAACCATTTCCAGCAAGAGCATCACAACCAACCACCGCATTTTAAACTAATGAGATTTTTCTTTGATTAAAACAGGGGCAGGAAATCTCGGTTGTTTTGGAGGAACTCAACGTAAGGAAAGGCAAACACCAAACAGAACAGGGAAGACAACTCAAGTCTCAAGGGAGAGCAAGACAACTCAAGTTTTAAAGGGAAAGCAGTTTCGAAGGAAGACAATTTAAGTTTCAAAGGAAAAATGTTTCAAGATGCAAGGGAAAACAATGTCAAATAACAAAAGAAGACATTTTAAGTTTTGAAGTCAGGAGCCCGCCTGGAGAACAGAGGCGTACCTTTTATGTTTTGAAGTCAGAAGCCCGCTTGGAGAACAGAGGCTTACCTTTTAAGTTTTGAAGTCAGGAGCCCGCCTGGAGAACAGAGGCGTACCTTTTAAGTTTTGAAGTCAGGAGCCCGCCTGGAGAACAGAGGCATACCTTTTTAAGTTCTGAAGTCAGGCGCCCGCCTGGAGAATAGAGGCGTACCTTTTTAAGTTTTGAAGTCGGGTGCCCGCCTGGAGAACAGAGGCGTACCTTTTAAGTTTTGAAGTCAGGAGCCCGGAACAGAGGCGTACCTTTTAAGTTTTGAAGTCAGGAGCCCGGAACAGAGGCGTACCTTTTAAATTTTGAAGTCAGGAGCCCACCTGGAGAACAGAGGCGTACCTTTTTAAGTTTTAAAGTCAGGAGCCCGCCTGGAAAACAGAGGCGTACCTTTTAAGTTTTGAAGTCAGGAGCCCGCCTGGAGAACAGAGGCGTGCCTTATAAAGTTTTGAAGTCAGGAGCCCGCCTGGAGAGCAGAGGCGTGCCTTTTAAAGTTTTGAAGTCAGGAGCCCGCCTGGAGAACAGAGGCGTGCCTTTAAAAGTTTTGAAGTCAGGAGCCCGCCTGGAGAACAGAGGCGTGCCTTTAATAGTTTTGAAGTCAGGAGCCCGCCTGGAGAACAGAGGCGTGCCTTTAAAAGTTTTGAAGTCAAAAGCCGCCTGGAGAACAGAGGCGTGCCTTTAAAAGTTTTGAAGTCAGGAGCCCGCCTGGAGAACAAAGGCGTGCCTTTAAAAGTTTTGAAGTCAGGAGCCCGCCTGGAGAACAGAGGCGTACCTTTTAAAGTTTTGAAGTCAGGAGCCCGCCTGGAGAACAGAGGCGTACCTTTTAAAGTTTTGAAGTCAGGAGCCCGCCTGGAGAATAGAGGCGTGCCTTTAAAAGTTTTGAAGTCAGGAGTCCGCCTGGAGAACAGAAGCGTGCCTTTAAAAGTTTTGAAGTCAGAAGTCCGCCTGGAGAACAGAGGTGTACCTTTTAAAGTTTTGAAGTCAGGAGCCCGCCTGGAGAATATAGGAATACCTTTTAAGTGTCAGAAGTCAGGAGCCCGCCTGAAAAATAGAGGCGTACCTTTCAAGAGCAAGAAGTCAGGAGCTCGGCTGGAGAACAGAGGAAGACGACGATAATCAAGAGAAGATGTTCAAAGGATCCGCAATAAAATACTCGCCTGAAGAGTAGAGAAATACAGTTGAAGTCAAGAAGTCGATGCAAGACAACAACAAAAGGATTGTTGTAAGGAAATACAAGGCGACAAGGCAACAACGGTCGCTGCACAAGTTGGAAAATAAGTCTTTGTAATTCATAGGTTATAGCTTAGCCTATCTTCTTTATTTTTCTTTTATCATTGTGTAATAAGGGGTCAGCAAGTAGCAGCAACAACAGCAACAGTAAAACATAACTTCATGGTAGTCCCAGCTACCGAAATCTTCCGAACTACATTGACCTGATTCCTTTTTAGCCAAAGATATGTAAGAAACCTTTGAAGCAAAGGTTCAGTCAAAATCTTTCAAAAAATGCTTCACACGGAGTATTCAAATGGGCAAAAATCGCTCGTATCTGCTCACTTTGTCTTTGCACAAAAACTCTTCGTGTTTACGGGCAAAGAGGGGCAGCTGTGAGCACGTGATTTTTGCCTCACATGAATTACTCCCATAAAAATCAAAATAAAATTGTTTGTTGTATTGTTTGAAGTCTTGTGTAATTTTGTGAATTTTCATGATATTTTTTGTCATTGTTTATATTTATCTATGCTTGATTATTGTGTATAAATTAATAAAAAAATAAAAAAATAATATATATTTGTTGCATTTGCATTTATTTTGCATTTTTCTTAAAGAAGTAAATTAATTGTTCTACAAAAAATGAAAATCACAAAAAATATATATTTTAGTGTTTAATGCCCAAATTGTGTGTTTGGTATTTAATTATTTTTGTGATAATTACTACTTAGAGTTCTTTAGTATTTTGAGATAGTTTGGACAAGGATTAATTTAGGTTTGTATTTTATTTTAATTAGAATTTTAGAAAATAAAAGAAAAGGAAAATAATTAGAGGAAAAACGGATGTTGGGTCAATTGATTTAGCCCAAAACAAAATCCACCCCAAACCCCTGAAACCCATTAAAATAGGCCCAAACCCGTCCCCCCAATCCAGTCCGGTCTCCAGCTTAAGCCAAACGACGTCATTTGGATAAGCTTTAATCAGGACCGTCGATCTCATTTGATCGAACGGTCCAGAACTTCACCCACTACCCGACCCTAATCCATTCCAAAACCGACCCAAACCCCACTTAAAGAAACGTCGTCGTTTCAATTAAGTAATTAATCCAAGCCGTTGATCTCATTTGATCAAACGGCCTGGATTCAATCTCCCATCTCGTATATAAGTACATAACACATCCCACCCCCCTCAGAACCCCCCTTCTCCATCTCTCCCAAAGCTCTAGAGACCTCTCATGTAACGCCACCGCGGTTCCGGTGGCCCAAACACCTCCAAATTTATACCGCGTATCCACCGTAACCTCCCCCTCTCCTATCCACCATCAGCTTCCCTCAATTCCGAGCCTAGCCCTTCGAATATTCAAAAAACCAAGCGGTTCTTCCGCCATCTCCGACGGACAACTTCCAATCCCTCCCAAAATTACAACCCCGACCCACCTAAACCTCCTCTTCCCAAATCCAAACCCCCTTCCTTCAAATCAACCCAGAACTTGTTGAATATCAATTCAAAGCCAGGAACCCTAGCGCCGCCACAAGATTCCCTGGTGGCAACGCCGCCTCCAAAACCTCCCAAGACTACACCCCTGAACCACCATCACTTCCTTACCCAAATCCCGTATCATTTTCCTTCACACATCTCTAGAATGATTCGAATATCAGATCAAAGGTTCGAGCCCTAAGAGCCTAAAATAAAAATTACACAGGCAGGGTCAAGGGCTCACTTTCATGAAGTCTTAGGACCAATTACATCGCGAAATGATGTCCTCCACCTGTTCTTGGGAAAGAACAGATGAGGGACATCATCTTGCGGTGTAATTGAGAGGGTCAATAGCAGGTCAAGTTTGAACTGGTAAGTTTCCATTATTATTTCTTTTCGCCTTAGCATTCGTTCCACCTCTACCTCTTCTTTTCTTCTATATATATTTTGATTGGTCCATTTTCTGATTGAAGTTGCGATTAGCTTCGAACCCAGTTTCTTTGCTTTAGTTTAGTTTATTTATTCGTATTTATCTGTGTTAATTCTAGTTTTCCTGTTCAAATTATTTGGTTCCGTTTGTTTTTGTTTTCTGATTTTTAGGTTTGTTAATTAGCTTATGTATTAAGCGTTAATGTTTGTATTTGCCATCTGAATCATTAGACTTCTAGTTTTTCATTTTAGGGTTTAGTCAAATTAGTTAACTTGTGTTTGATGATGATTGTCCTGAAATCAGCATGTTAGTATTCTGTGATGTTTTAGCTCCCTGTCGAAATGATCGTGTTAATTATTTCAGAGGTCGAATATCAAATGATTTTGTGCATTGACTATTTCCTGCTAGCCTAATGAGTCTGCTTTAGAGAATTGCTTGTAATGTTCATAAGAATTCAGAACTCTAGGGGGTCTCAAAGGAAGGGGTAAGGGCAGTAATAATTGGTTGGCCTATAAGGATAATTAATAAGGGTTTTTAAGGGAGTAATCAACAGTAGTTTAGGAAATTTGAACCCTCAGTAATTGAAATACAAATCTGCTAGCAATCTTAGGGGGCATAATAGCTGTGATTAATTAAAAGGCACTAAGTAAGTGAATGAATTAAAAATTAAAAGGATAATTTGATAGTGGTGAAGGCACTAACTTAATGGACATTTAAGAAATAAAAAATAAATTGGTAGTGAAAAGAACACTAATTGAAATGCCTACTTAAAGACATGGACAAAGGAGATAGACATGAAGAAATACTCTAAAAGACTGATAGACTTTGAACATTGAAAAGAAAAGTAAAAATTCTAAGAGTTTAAGTAAGAACTGGACAGAGATAGAGTTGAGAGAGCTTTGATATTCTGAAAGATACAGAGTAAAACACAAAAAAGATACGCACACTGGTATTCTGATACACTCACTAATGTATTGATAAAATTTGGAGAGAGATACATAATGATTGAAAGTCTTCTGGATTTGAGTTTGTGCCAAAAGCTACTGTTACATTGATACTGTTTCTCAGAAGAAATTCTTTGATTCAAACTGTTAAGGGTCACTGTTCTATTAAGTGTTAAGCTAATTTCAGTACTTTGATTGTTGAACCTGGGTTTTTCTGTTGTTTGGTGTTAATTCCTGCATCTGATACTGCTGCTGTTTTTGATCTTTACTCCCTTGATTCCTTCTTGATTTCCATGTATATTTCTTAGCCTTGAAAGGAAAGGGATTGTTGAGATATGTAGACTGAAGATGGTTTGAATATAAGCTATTTTCGAGCTGATTTTCCTCTTTTGATTCCCCTATTTCTTTAAGTTTATTTTTTTTGTAATAATGATGTAGTCCTACGTATTGTTGAGTTATCTATCTATGCATTCAGGGTTTTGTACATCTGATAGTCATATGTAAGAATAGTATGGGGGTGTGCATGCTTGACAGTAGATGATATAGATAGCTCAGGCATATTTTGCTTCAATACTCGCATATGACTGCACATTAGATATCTTCTGGTTTAATTTTTGAATTTAAGCAGGATTTTTGTTAAGTAATTGTGTGCTCTGTAGATAAATGGGAGTTCATTAAGGTTTCTGGATGCTGATTGATTCTCTTGATTTTGTTCCCATTTGGTATTGAGGAAGAGTTAGTTTGGCTTGAGGTTTATGTTGTGTTGTGTAAACCTAGCTTAATCTGAATGCAAGCATGAGTATGTTTAGGGTGAAAAATGAGCATGTTATTCTCAACACTGTACGAAATCTTCTGCTTTGTTAACTATTGAGTGGTGATGAAATTATTAGCTTATGGTTAAGGACACAAGTTTGTTTTGCTTTGGTGAGGACTCGATGTTGAGTCCGAGATCCTCAAATTTGCTCTCACAAATTGGGCTCATTGAGCCTTGGATTCTGAAGCCATTTGCATATGGCCTGTTACTGCAATTTGGGTTTGTTGTTTGAGTCCATTAATCCGCTCATTCGTTTGTTGGATTGTTTTGGGTAGTAAACTTGACCCGCAAAAATGTGTGGAAGGCTAAAATTGAAAAATTAGCTTAGTTAATCTGCTTTAAATGTTGAAGAAATTAGAGTTTAAATTAGTTAATTCGATTTAAGTTTTGTGTTGGCATCAGTTGATTTGCACTGCTTAATTTGAACCATTTGGGCCAAAGCTTGACGGAATCCTTAAATGTATTTTGGGCCTGTTATCGAGTTTGGCCCAAATTATTTCAACTCGTGAGTTCTGTAATTGCAGTGCGTCATGGGATTTAGCTTCAGGGAAAAACGGATCACTGTGTATTTATTTCACTTTAGTATTTCAAATAATTGGGAAGTGAGCTAGACTAGATAAGACGTAGTGTATGGCTTTTCGAGCTTTTAGTGTGAATATCCTTTAGAAATAGAATTGAGGTACGCCGCGCCAAATAGAATCTCAAATACGTGGTCCTCGCTTAATTATGTCTTTTAAAATGCTCAGAACCCGAGGTGTGCCATGTAGCAAATTTCCATGTCTCTTGCAAAGTTGCAAACGCGTAGTTGCTTTAGGCGCATATTTTAATAATCTACATTCCTAAACTCGGGTTCACATTTATGTGACCCAAATCCAAATCTCAACGATGTTAAAATATATCAAAAACCACGGGTGCATTTATGTGACGTGGTTCGAGACGTGTTTTAATAGCGTTGCAATTTTCTATTAAAATTGAATAAAAGTGGTTAAAAGTTAAAATTTGCACATAGGTTCATAATTATTTAAAATCAGATAATTTAAGCCGAATATGACAGTTGAGCGACCGTGCTAGAACCACGGAACTCGGAAATGCCTAACACCTTCTCCCGGGTTAACATAATTTCTTACTCGGATTTCTGATGCGCGGACTATTAAACAGAGTCATTCTTTTCCTCGATTCGGGATTTGAACCGGTGACTTGGGACACATAAATCTCCCAAGTGGCGACTCTGAATTCTTTAAATAAATAAATCCTGTTTCGATTGTTCTTTAATTAGAAAAACTCCCTTTATTATATCCTTTCCGGGGTGTAGTTGAGTGAAAAAGGAGGTGTGACAATATGTATTTAGTTTTTATTTATTTTATTATTTCGAGGAGGGTCCCTTAATATATAAAGGGGATCCTAGCCTTGTAAAGGAAAAGGACAATCCATTATTATTGAATCTCTCCCTCTATAAACCTCTCCCTCTCTCCCTCTGAACCTCTCCCTCTCTCTTTGAGTCTCTCTCATATACTGAGATCAATATAAACGAAGCATTTCTAATATTCGAGGGTCTTATTATCTTCGATTACGATTTAATCTTGATTTCTTTTGATTGATTTGCTCGAAAATTATTCGATAATTTTTGAATCAAACAATTGTCACTTTCACATTCAAATTAACAATTTCAGACTCAGAGATCCGCCCAAGATTCTTCTTTTTTCACAACCCTCGCAGTTATATTTTCTTAATTATTACGCAGCGTTTAGCAAAAGATCGGCACACAAGCGTAGCCTTTTCTTTGGCTTTTTGACTACCGTACTGCTTTTGGTTTTCAGTAGCTTTATATATATAATAAGGAAAAAAAGATTTGATTCTCTTGTCGAGTGGTTAATAATGACTTCTTAAATGCTGATTAAGCCATATGCCATAGTTATGCATATTATAATCTTGAAAATAAAACGAGTTATCTGCTATAAATATGATTACATTGTTAATTAATGTAAGTTAATATGTTATAGCAGATCAATTACCTTCTGCTAGGTAACAAAATCACACTTATCAGTTATCATAAGTGATTAAATGTGATTATTTTTTAAGTGATTTGATAGTGTAAACGTTTTTCTATGGTGCTAAAAATTAGACTACACATTTTTTAAGACACTTTTACCTTTCGGTGTATATGTTTTGTGCTTTATCCACTAATTTTTTGTACTTTATATGTACCACGCTCGGTGCTTTTAGCCTTTAATTCTGGATTAGTAATGCAAAATCCACGCAGCAGCCTCTCTTAATGAAGTAGGAGAGAAAGCTCTAAAAAGTACTAGGTGAACTTGTGTTTCAGAATTTTGGGTAGTCCTTAATTATACTAATGTTGCCCATTGGAATTATAGTTACTTATTTTATTTGATCAGTCTAAAAGATATTGAGTACTAGATTGCAAGATACTAGCTTCTTTTACCATGTTCTGTCCATCATACAATGTTTGTCTTTTAATTTATGTCATTCCCTTCACTTTAGACTTTTTACTTTTCACCAACCGGAGAGATTTAATGTTTTTGTTTTATGTTTTAGCATGATAAAAGAGACACCACTGTATTGGGAAAAAATTGAATTTATATTGAAGGTGACGTGGCATGACACGTTGGACTGGTCAAATGGTCAAAACATGATGATCAGTTAAGAGGCACGGGCGATATCAGATACGAGGAGAAGAAAGTTAAATAGGCACGGGATGCTACTCAAATGATGCGAGTCTCGTATCTATTTAACTTAATTAAAGCCAAGAGTACAGAAGGAATTGAAGATATGAATCTGATGGCATAAAGGAGTCTAAATTCAGTATTAAATATCAAATACGTTAGCGAATCAGTATTGAATAGGAATGATTGTGTAACGTTTCATTTAATGCTCATAATTGCCTCTTTACGGCTAAGACATTATACCTTTTCTTAGAAAAGGCAACTATAAAAGGAGGAGATCTCAGCATTTGTAAGGACACGGAATATCATTGATATTACACTGAAATACAAACTTATTTACTGCTTTATTATTCTAAAATGTCTCTTATTCTTTTCGTCTCCTAATTATCAGTAACCCGATTTTTCTCTTAATTTCTAGTTTTAACCGAAATTCTATTTTTTGGTTAAACAAATTGGTTCCGTTACCGGGAATCTGATAATCTATTCCTTTTTAAGTTACATTTTATTTGTTGTTATCATCATGTCAAGCAACAACAACAACAACAATAATGCTGATGAAAATCAAATCCATCAGAATCAAGGAGATTTACACAACATTAACGTAGTTCCTTCCCCTCAAAATTCACCACATCAATCTCGTGAAGGTACTCCTGCACCAGAATCTCATGCTGACGAGCAAGGACAATCTGAACATTTTGAGGGACCAGATGAAGCTTTACAAAAAATAATTGATGCACGGGTCAGCCAAGCTCTTCAAGCTCTAGTTAGCCGGTTACCTGCTGCACCACCCACACCTACGCCTAATAACAATACATTGGAGAATCCACGTTCTGGCCTTGTTAATTCTGCAAATGAGGGAACCCCCAGCGAACCACGAGAAACGGATCCAGGTAATACAAATAATTCTCATTTACAAAATTTGGTACTAACTTTGCAGAAACAGCTCAAAGAACAAAACGAGCGCATCGAGCAAATCCCTGGAGTCCCCCCAATAATCAAAGGAGTAGATGTGGATAAATACTCACAACAACCTTGGAAACCAAGTGCTGCTCCCCTTCCAATCCCTAAAAAGTTCAAAATGCCTGACATCTCAAAGCATGATGGCACAACGGACCCACGTGATCATGTGACGGCATTTACTACAGGTGTCAAAAGCAAT
>MU688909.1:6068-23465 GCA_026770625.1 Nicotiana glauca | reverse complement strand
GTGTACCTGATAATTGGGCTGCAATAGCTTTTGCAAGCAACTTAAATGATAAAAGTTCAGAATCCACGAGAAGACTTAAAGAAAGCCTTCGAGAGTTTCCTGCAACCACGTGGAATGATGTTTATAACAGGTACAGTACAAAGTTGCAAATCGAAGAAGATACCGTGCCTCGATTTCAACATGAAGAAAGGAGCAGTTCCAGGAGATCCGAAATCGAAAAAATATCAGGTAAAAATAGGTATGATCCTTATATGGGTCCTGCAGGAAAAGATTCACGGTCAAAACAGGAAAATCAACAATATGATCAAAAATCAAGAAACAGGGAATCTGGTTCTTCATCAAGGTTCAGAAATGATCGAAACAGATAAGAGTCACGAGATGATGATGGAAGTTTGAAGGCAAGATTTGGTGGGTATAATTTCAATGTCACTACCTCCGAGCTCGTAGCTGTTTTGAGGAGCATGGGAGATAAGGTACGGTGGCCGAAAGAGATGCGGTCAAATCCAAATAAGCGCAATCCAGATCATTGGTGCGAATTTCACAATGATCACGGGCATAAGACTTCAGAATGTAGATTCTTGCATAGCGAAGTGGACCATCTGTTGAAACAAGGGTATCTCACTGAGTTATTTAGTGAGAAAGGTAAGCAAGCCTACATGAAAAATAGGCAAGAACCACCAAAGCCCCCATCACCCAAGAGAACCGTGAATGTTATAAGTGGGGGAGAAGATATTTATGGAGTAACATATACGGCTTCAAATAAAGTTTCCAAAGTAACAAACACGCACGGGAAGCGAGTGCGACAGACCTTAGAAGATGAAAGTATCACTTTTGATGATGCAGATACAGAAGGAGTGATCACCCCCCACAACGATGCACTGGTAATATCTTTACTTGTACATGATACTAATGTAAAGCGAGTTTTGATTGATCCAGGGAGTTCTGCAAATATCATCCTGTTAAGGGTACTACGAGAAATGCAAGCGGAGGATAAGATGGTTCCAAAGGCGCATACTCTATCAGGGTTCGATAATTCCAGTGTAGTAACTAAAGGAGAGGTAATTCTAACAACTTTTGCAGAGGGGGTTGTGAAAGATACCAAATTTCAGGTAGTAGATATGGAGATGGCCTACAATATAATCATGGGGAGACCGTGGATTCATGATATGGACGTTGTCCCATCAACTCTACATCAAGTTATGAAATTCCCATCACCATGGGGGATCTGCCAAATTCGTGGAGAACAATATACATCTAGGAGTATTAATATTGTAGCAGATATGAGTGCTGTAAATAAAGTTGAAGGAGTCATAGACCAAACCACAACTGAACAAGAAAAGACAGATTTAGACTCGAGACCTGATCTGATTCAAGAACCTGAAGAGAATGAAAATATCAAAACGACAATTGAGGAGCTCGAGGCTGTAATATTATTTGAGCAATGGCCTGAATGGAAGGTTTATGTGGGAGCCAACTTAAGCTCAGACATGCGAGGTATGTTAATTGAATTCTTAAAGGCTAACGTGGATTATTTTGCTTAGTCCCATGCTGATATGACAGGAATACCACCGGATGTGATGACTCACAAACTAAATGAAGANGGGAATGGAGCCCTATGTTGGCAAAAGGCGACTTGGGAATGGTAGCCCTATGTCTTAAAATCTCAACAAGGGATTGGAGCCCTATGCTGGCAAAAGGCGACTAAGCAATGGAGGCCCTATGTCTAAAAATCTCAACTAGGGATTGGAGCACTATGCTGGCAAAAGGCGACTAGGGAATGGAGGCTCTATATCTAAAAATCTCAACTCGGGATTGGAGACCTATGCTGGAAAAAGGCAACTAGGGAATGAAGGCCCTATGTCTTAAAATCTCTACTAGGTATTGGAGCCCTATGCTGGCGAAAGGCGACTAGGGAATGGAGTCCCGATGTTCAAAAATCTTAACTAGGGATTGGAACCCTATGCTAGCAAAAGGCGACTAGGAAATGGAGGCCCTATGTCTAAAAATCTCAATTAGGGATTGGAGCCCTATGCTGGCGAAAGGCGACTTGGGAAATGAGGCCCTAATCCTAAAAATCTCAACTAGAGATTGGAGCCCTATGCTGGCGAAAGGCGACTAGGGAATGGAGGCCCTATGTTTAAAAATCTCAACTAGGGATTGGAGCCTTATGATGGCAAAAAGAAGACTAGGGAATGGAAGCCCTATGTCTAAAAAACTCAACTAGGGAATGGAGGCTCTATGCTGGCGAAAGGCGACTAGGGAATGGAGGCCGTATGTCTAAAAATCTCAACTAGGGATTGGAGTCCTATGCTGGCAAAAGGCGACTAGGGAATAGAGACCCTTTGTCTCAAAATATCAACTAGGGAATGGAGCCCTATGTTGGCAAAAGGCGACTTGGGAATGGTAGCCCTATATCTCAAAATCGCAACAAGGGATAGGAGCCCTATGCTGGCAAAAGGCGACAAAGGAATGGAGGCCCTATGTCTAAAAATCTCAACTAGGGATTGGAGCACTATGCTGGCAAAAGACAATTTGGGAATGTAAGCCCTATGTCTAAAAATCTCAACTAGGTATTGGAGCCCTATGCTAGCGAAAGGCGACTAGGGACTGGAGGCCCTATGTCTAAAATTCTCAACTAGGGATTGGAGCCCTATGCTGGCGAAAGGCGACTAGGTAATAGAGGCCCTATGTCTAAAAATCTCAACTAGGGATAAGAGACCTATGCTGGCAAAAGGCGACTAGGGAATAGAGGCCCTTTGTCTCAAAATATGAACTAGGGAATGGAGCCCTATGTTGGCAAAAGGCGACTTGGGAATGGTAGCCCTATGTCTCAATATCTCAACAAGGGATTGGAGCCCTATGCTGGCAAAAGGCGACTAAGGAATGGAGGCCCTATGTCTAAAAATCTCAACTAGGGATTGGAGCACTATGCTGGCAAAAGGCGACTAGGAAATGGAGGCCCTATGCCTAAAAATCTCAACTAGGGATTGGAGCTCTATGCTAGCAAAAGGAGACTAGGGAATGGAGGCTATATATCTAAAAATCTCAACTAGGGATTGGAGACCTATGCTGGAAAGAGGCAACTAGGGAATGGAGGCCCTATGTCTTAAAATCTCTACTAGGTATTGGAGCCCTATGCTGGCGAAAGGCGACTAGGGAATGGAGTCCCTATGTTCAAAAATCTTAACTAGGGATTGGAACCCTATGCTAGCAAAAGGCGACTAGAAAATGGAAGCCCTATGTCTAAAAATCTAAACTAGGGATTGGAGCCCTATGCTGGCGAAAGGCAACTAGGGAATGGAGGCCCTAATCCTAAAAATCTCAACTAGAGATTGGATCCCTATGGCGGCGAAAGGCGACTAGGGAATGGAGGCCCTATGTCTAAAAATCTCAACTAGGGATTGGAGCCTTATGCTGGCAAAAAGAAGACTAGGGAATGGAGGCCCTATGTCTAAAAAGCTCAACTAGGGAATGGAGGCCCTATGCTGGCGAAAGGCGACTATGGAATGGAGGCCCAATGTCTAAAAATCCCAACTAGGGATTGGAGCCCTATGCTGGGAAAAGGCGACTAGGGAATAGAGGCCCTATGTCTAAAAATCTCAACTTGGGAATGGAGGCCCTATGTCTCAAAATATCAACAAAGGAATGGAGCCCTATGTTGGCAAAAGGCAACTTGCGAATGGTATCCCTATGTCTCAAAATCTCAACAAGGGATTGGAGCCCTATGCTGGCAAAAGGCGACTAAGGAATGGAGGCCATATGTCTAAAAATCTCAACTAGGTATTGGAGCCCTATGCTGGCGAAATGCTACTAGGGAATGGAGGCCCTATGTCTAAAATTCTCAACTAGGGATTGGAGCCCTATGTTGGGGAAAGGCGACTAGGTAATAGAGGCCCTATGTCTAAAAATCTCAACTAGGGATTGGAGCCCTATGATGGCAAAAGGCGACTAAGGAATAGAGGCCCTTTGTCTCAAAATATCAACTAGGGAATGGAGCCCTATATTGGCAAAAGGCGACTTGGGAATGGTAGCCCTATGTCTCAAAATATCAACAAGGGATTGGAGCCCTATGCTGGCAAAATGAGACTAAGGAATGGAGGCCCTATGTCTAAAAATCTCAACTAGGGATTGGAGCACTATGCTGGCAAAAGGCGACTAGGTAATGAAGGCTCTATATCTAAAAATCTCAACTAGGGATTGGAAACCTATGCTGGAAAAAGTCGACTAGGGAATGGAGGCCCTATGTCTTAAAATCTCTACTAGGTATTGGAGCCCTATGCTGGCGAAAGGCGACTAGGGAATGGAGTCCCTATGTTCAAAAATCTTAACTAGGGATTGGAACCCTATGCTAGCAAAAGGCGACTAGGAAATGGAGGCCCTATGTCTAAAAATCTCAACTAGGGATTGGAGCCCTATGCTAGCGAAAGGCAACTAGGGAATGGAGGCCCTATGCCTAAAAATCTCAACTAGAGATTGGAGCCATATGCTGGCGAAAGGCGACTAGGGAATGGAGGCCCTATGTCTAAAAATCTCAACTAGGGATTAGAGCCTTATGCTGGCAAAAAGCAGACTAGGGAATGGAGGCCCTATGTCTAAAAAACTCAACTAGGGAATGGAGGCTCTATACTAGCGAAAGGCGACTAGGGAATGGAGGCCCTATGTCTAAAAATCTCAACTAGGGATTGGAGCCCTATGCTTTGAAAAGGCGACTAGGGAATAGAGGCCCTATGTCTAAAAATCTCAACTTGGGAATGGGGGCCCTATGCTGGCGAAAGGCGACTAGGGAATGGAGGCCCTTTGTCTAAAAATTTCAACTTGGGATTGGGGCTCTATGCTGACGAAAGGTGACTAGGAAATGGTGGCCCTATGTCAAAAAATCTCAACTAGGGATTGGAGCCCTATGCTGGCGCAAGTCGACTTGGGAATGGAGGCCCTATGTCTCAAAAACTCAGCTAGGGATTGGAGCCTTATGCTGGTGAAATGCGACTAGGGAATGTAGGCCCTATGTCTAAAAATCTCAACTAGGGATTGGATCCCTATGCTGGCGAAAGGCGACTAGGGAATAGAGGCCCTATGTCTAAAATCTCAACTAGGGATTGGAGCCTAATGCTGGCGAAAGGCGACTAGGGAATGGAGGCCCTATGTCTACAAATCTCAACTAGGTATTGGATCCCTATGCTGGCGAAAGGCGACTAGGGAATGAAGACCCTATGTCTAAAAATCTCAACTATGGAATGGAGCCCTATGTTGACAAATTGCGACTGGGGAATAGTGGCCCTATGTCTCAAAATCTCAACTAGGGATTGGAGCCATATGCTGGCGAAAGGCGACTAGGGAATGAAGGCCCTATGTATAAAAATCTCAACTAGGGATTGGAGCCCTATGCAGGCTAAAGGCGACTAGGGAATGGAGGCCCTATGTATAAAAATCTTAACTAGGGATTGGAGCCCTATGCTGGCCAAAGGCGACTAGGGAATGGAGGCCCTATGTCTAGAAATCTCAACTAGGGATTGGAACACTATGCTGGCAAAAGGCGACTAGGGAATGGAGGCCCTATATCTAAAAATCTCAACTAGGGCTTGGAGCCCTATGCTGCAAAAAGGCGACTAGGGAATGGAGGCCCTATGTCTTAAAATCTCAACAAGGGGTTGGAGACCTATGCTGGCGAAAGGCGACAAGGGAATAGAGGCCCTATGTCTAAAAATCTTAACTAGGGATTGGAGCCCTATGCTGGCAAAAGGCGACTAGAAAATGGAGGCCCTATGTCTAAAAATATCAACCAAGGATTGGAGCCCTATGCTGGCGAAAAGAGACTAGGGAATGGAGGCCCTAAGTCTAAAAATCTCAACTTGGGATTAGAGCCCTATGCTGGCGAAAGGCGACTAGGGAATGGAGGACCTATATCTAAAAATCTCAACTAGGGATTGGAGCCTTTTGCTGGCAAAAAAAGACTAAGGAATGGAGGTCCTATGTCTAAAAAGCTTAACTAGGGAATGAAGGCCCTATGCTGGCGAAAGACGACTAGGGAATGGAGGCCCTATATCTAAAAATCTCAACTAGGTATTGGAGCCCTATGCTGGCCAAAGGCCACTAAGGAATAGATGTCCTATGTCTAAAAATCTCAACTGAGGAATGGAGGCCCTGTGCTGGCGAAAGGCGACTAGGGAATGGAGGCCATATGTCTAAAAATCTCAACTAGGGATTGGAGCCCTATGCAGGCGAAAGGCGACTTAGAAAAGGTGGCCCTATATCTCAGAATCTCAACTAGGGATTGGAGCCCTATGCTGTCAAAAAGGCGACTAGGGAATGGAAGCCCTATGTCTAAAAATATCAACTAGGGATTGGAGCCCTATGCTGGCAAAAGGCGGTTAGGGAATGGAGACCCTATGTTTAAAAATATCAACTAGGGATTGGAGCCCTATGCTGGCGAAAGGCGACGAGGGAAATCTCAACTATGGATTGGAGCCATATGCCTAAAAATCTCAACTAGGGATAAGAGCCCTATGCTGGTGAAAGGCGACTAGGGAATGGAGGCCCCATGTCTAAAAATCTCAACTATGGAATGGAGCCCTATGTTGGAAAAAGGAGACTAGGGAATAGTAGCCCCATGTCTCAAAATCTCAACAAGGGATTGGAGCCCTATGCTGGCAATAGGCGACTAGGGAATGGAGGCCCTATGTCTATAAATTTCAACTAGGGATTGGAGCCCTATACCGGCAAAAGGCGACTAGGGAATAGAGGCCCTATTTCTAAAAATCTCAACTAGGGAACAGAGCCCTATGCTGGCGAAAGGCGACTAGGGAATGGTGGACCTATATCTCAAAATCACAACTAGGGATTGGAGCCATATGCTGGCAAAAGACGACTAGGAAATGGAGGTCCTATGTCTAAAAATCCCAACTACGGATTGTTGCCCTATGCCGGCAAAAGGCGACTACGAAATGGAAGCCCTATTTCTAAAAATCCCAACTAGGGATTGGAGCCCTATGCTGCAAAAAGGCGACTAGGGAATAGAGGCCCTTTGTCTTAAAATCTCAACTATGCAATGGAGGCCTATATTGCCAAAATGCGACTAGGGAATGGTGGCCCTATGTCTCAAAATCACAACTAGGGATTGGAGCCATATGCTGGCGAAAGGCGACTAGGGAATGGAGGCCCTATGTCTAAAAATCTCAACTTGGGATTGGAGTCCTGTGCCGGCAAAAGGCGACTAGGGAATGGGGGCCCTATTTCTAAAAATCTCAACTAGGGATTGGAGCCCTATACTGGGAAAAGGCGACTAGGGAATGGAGGCCCTATGTCTAAAAATCTCAACTTGGGATTAGAGACCTATGCTGGTGAAAGGCGACTAGGGAATGGAGTCCATATGTCTAAAAATCTCAACTAGGGATTGGAGCCCTATGCTGGCAAAAGGCGACTAGGAAATGGATGCCCTATGTCTAAAAATCTAAATTTGGGATTGGAGCCTTTTGCTGGCTAAAAAAGACTAAGGAATGGAGGTCCTATGTCTAAAAAGCTCAACTAGGGAATGGAGGCCCTATGCTGGCGAAAGACGACTAGGGAATGGAGGCCCTGTGTCTAAAAATTTCAACTAGGTATTGGAGCCCTATGCTGGCAAAAGGCAACTAGGGAATGGAGGCCCTATGTCTAAAAATCTCAACTAAGGATTGGAGCACTATGCTGGTGAAAGGCGACTTGGAAATGGTGGCCCTATGTCTCAAAATCTCAACTAGGGATTGGAGCACTATGCTGTCGAAAGTGAACTAGGGAATGGAGGCCCTATGTCTAAAAATCTCAACTAGGGATTGGAGCCCTATGCTATCAAAAAGGCGACTAGGGAATGGAAACCCTACGTCTAAAAATATCAACTAAGGATTGGAGCCCTATGTTGGAAAAAGGCGGTTAGGGAATGGAGGCCCTATGTTTAAAAATCTCAGCTAGGGATTGGAGCCTTATGCTGGCGAAAGGCGACTAGGAAATGGAGGCCCTATGTCTAAAAATCAAAACTAGGTATTGGAGCCCTATGATGGCAAAAGGCGACTAGGGAATAGATGCCCTATGCCTAAAAATCTCAACTAGGGAATGGAGGCCCTATGGTGGCGAAAGGCGACTAGGGAATGGAGGCCCTACGTCTAAAAATCTCAACTTGGGACTCGAGCCCTATGCTGGCGAAAGGTACCGTGGAAATCGTGGCCCTATGTCTCAAAATCTCAACTAGGGATTGGAGCCCTATGCTGTCGAAAGTCAACTAGGGAATGGAGGCCCTATATCTAAAAATCTCAACTAGGGATTGGAGCCCTATGCTATCAAAAAGGCGACTAGGGAGCCCTTTGTGTAAAAATATCAACTACGGATTGGAGCCCTATGCTGGCAAAAGGCGGTTAGGGAACGGAGGCCCTATGTTTAAAAATCTCAACTAGGGATTAGAGCCCTATGATTTTGAAAGGCGACTAGGGAATGGAGGCCCTATGTCTAAAAATCTCAACTAGTGATTGGAGCCCTATGCTGGCGAAAGGCGACTAGGGAATGGAGGCCCTATGTCTAAAAATCTCAACTATGGAATGGAGCCCTATGTTGACGAAAGGCAACTAGAGAATGGTGGCCCAATGTCTTAAAATCACAACTAGGCATTGGAGCCATATGCTGGCGAAAGGCGACTAGGGAATGGAGGTCCTATGTCTAAAAATCCCAACTAGGGATTGGAGCCCTATGCCGGAAAAAGGCGACTACGAAATGGAGGCCCTATTTCTAAAAATCTCAACTAGGGATTGGAGCCCTATGCTGGGAAAAGGCGACTAGGGAATGGAGGCCCTTTGTCTAAAAATATCAACTATGGAATGGAGCCCTATATTGACAAAATGCGACTAGGGAATGGTGGCCCTATGTCTCAGAATCACAACTAGGGATTGGAGCCATATATTGGCAAAAGGCGACTAGGGAATGGAGGCCCTATGTCTAAAAATCTCAACTAGGGATTGGAGTCCTGTGCTGGCAAAAAGCGACTAGGGAATGGAAGCCCTATTTCTAAAAATCTCAACTAGGAATTGGATCCCTATGCTGGGAAAAGGCGACTAGGGAATGGAGACCCTATGTCTAAAAATCTAACCTATGGATTGGAGCCCTATGTTGGCGAATGGCGACTAGGAAATGGAGTCCCTATGTATAAAAATCCCAACTAGGGATTGGAGCCCTATGCTGGCGAAAGGGAATTGAGGCCCTATGTTTGAAAATCTCAACTAGGGATTAGAGCACTATGCTGGCAAAAGGTGACTAGGAAATGGAGGTCCTATGTCTAAACATATGAACTAGGGACTGGAGCCCTATGTTGGCGAAAGGAGACTAGGGAATGGAGGCCCTATGTCTAAAAATCTCAAATAGGGATTGGAGCACTATGCTGGCGAAAGGTGACTTGGTAATGAAGGCCCTATGTCTAAAAATCTCAACTATGGTATGGAGCCCTATGTTCGCAAAAGGCGACTAGGGAATGGTAGCCCTATGTCTCAAAATCTCAACAAGGGATTGGAGCCCTATGCTGGCAAAAGGCGACTAGGAAATGGATGCCCTATGTCTAAAAATCTCAACTAGGGATTGGAGCCCTAGATGGTGAAAGGCGACTAGGGAATGGAGTCCCTATGTCTAAAAATATCAACTTTGGATTGGAGCCCTATGGTGGCGAAAGGCGACTAAGGAATTGAGGCCCTATGTCTAAAAATCTCAACTAGGGATTAGAGCACTATGCTGGCAAAAGATGACTAGGAAATGGAGGTCGAATGTCAAAACATATGAACTAGGGATTGGAGCCCTATATTGGCAGAATGCGACTAAGGAATGGAGGCCCTATGTCTAAAAATCTCAAATAGGGATTTGAACACTATGTTTAAAAATCTCAACTAGGGATTGGAGCCTTATGCTGGGGAAAGGCGACTAGGAAATGGAGGCCCTATGTGTAAAAATCAAAACTAGGTATTGGAGCCCTATGCTGGCAAAAGCCGACTAGGGAATAGATGCCCTATGTCTAAAAATCTCAACTTGGGAATAGAGGCCCTGTGGTGGCGAAAGGCGACTAGGGAATGGAGGCCCTTCATCAAAAAATCTCACCTTGGGATTGGAGCCCTATGTTGGCGAAAGGAGACTTGGAAATCGTGGCCCTATGTCACAAAATCTCAACTAGGGATTGGATCCCTATGCTGTCGAAAATCAACTAGGGAATGGAGGCCCTATATTTAAAAATCTCAACTAGGGATTGGAGCCCTATGCTATCAAAAAGGCGACTAGGGAGCCCTTTGTCTAAAAATATCAACTAGGGATTGGAGCCCTATGCTGGCAAAAGGCGTTTAGGGAATGGAGGCCCTATGTTTAAAAATCTCAACTAGGGATTGGAGCCCTATGCTATCGAAAGGCGACTTGGGAATGGAGGCCCTATGTCTAAAAATCTCAACTAGGGATTGGAGCCCTATGCTGGCGAAAGGCGACTAAGGAATGGAGGCCCTATGTCTAAAAATCTCAACTATGGAATGGAGCCCTATGTTGAAGAAAGGCAACTAGAGAATGGTGGCCCAATGTCTCAAAATCACAACTAGGGATTGGAGCCATATTCTGGCGAAAGGCGACTAGGGAATGGAGGTCCTATGTCTAAAAATCCCAACTAGGGATTGGAGCCCTATGCCGGCAAAAGGCGACTGCGGAATGGAGGCCCTATTTCTAAAAATCTCAACTAGGGATTGGAGCCCTATGCTGGGAAAAGGTGACTAGGGAATGGAGGCCCTTTGTCTAAAAATATCAACTATGGAATGGAGCCTTATATTGACAAAATGCGACTAGGGAATGGTGGCCCTATGTCTCAGAATCACAACTAGGGATTGGAGCCATATGCTGGCGAATGGCAACTAGGGAATGGAGGCCCTATGTCTAAAAATCTCAACTAGGGATTGGAGTCCTGTGCCGGCAAAAAGCGACTAGGGAATGGAGGCCCTATTTCTAAAAATCTCAACTAGGGATTGGATCCCTATGCTGGGAAAAGGCGACTAGGAAATGGAGGCCCTATGTCTAAAAATCTTAACTAAGGATTGGAGCCCTATATTGGCGAATGGCGACTAGGAAATGGAGTCCCTATGTATAAAAATCCAAACTAGGGATTGGAGCCCTATGATGGCAAAAGGCAACTAGGGAATTGAGGCCCTATGTTTAAAAATCTCAACTAGGGATTAGAGAACTATGCTGGCAAAAGATGACTAGGAAATGGAGGTCCTATGTCTAAACATATGAACTAGGGAATGAAGGCCCTATGCTGGCGAAAGGAGAATAGGGAATGGAGGCCCTATGTCTAAAAATTTTAACTAGTGATTGGAACCCTATGCTGGGAAAAGGTGACTAGGGAATGGAGGCACGATATTTAAATCTCAACTAGGGAATAGAGCCCTATGCTGGAGAAAGGCGACTTGGGAATGAAGGCCCTATGTCTAAAAATATAACCTAGGGATTGGAACCCTATGTTGTCAAAAGGCGACTAGGAAATGGAGGCCCTATGTCTAAAAATCCCAACAAGGGATTGGAGCCCTATGCTGGCGAAAGGAGACTAGGGAATGGAGGCCCTATGCCTAAAAATGCAACAAGGGATTCGAGCCCTATACTGGCAAAAGGCAACTAGGAAATGGAGTCCCTATGTCTAAACATTTTAACTAGGGATTGGAACCCTATGCATGCGAAAGGCGACTAGGGAATGGAGGCCCTATGTCTAAAAATCTCAACTAGGGATTGGAGCCCTATGCTGGTAAAAAGCGACTAGGGAATAGAGTCCCTATGTCAAAAAATCTCAACTATGGGATGGAGCCCTATGTTGGCAAAAGACGACAAGGGAACGACAGCCCTATGTCTCAAAATCCCAACATGGGATTGGAGCCCTATTCTGGCGAACGGCGACTAGGGAATGAAGGCCCTATATCTAAAAATCTCTACTAGGGATCGGAGCACTATGCTGGCAAAAGGCGACTAGGGAATGGAGGTCCTATATCTAATAATGTCAACTAGGGAATGGAGGCCCTATGTCTAAAAATCTCAACAAGGGATTGGAGCCCTCTGCTAGCAAAAGGCGACTAGGGAATGGAGGCCCTACGACTAAAATTCTCAACTAGGGATTATAGCCCTATGCCGGCGAATGAAGACTAGGGAATGGAGGCCCTATGTCTAAAAATCTCAACTAGGGATTGGAGCCCCATGCTGGTAAAAAGCGACTAGGGAATAGAGTCCCTATGTCTAAAACTCTCAACTAGGGATTGGAGCCCCATGCTGGTGAAAAGCGACTAGGGAATAGAGTCCCTATGTCTAAAACTCTCAACAAGGGATTGGAGCCCCATGCTGGTAAAAAGCGACTAGGGAATGGAGGATCTATGTCTCAAAATCTCAATAAGGGATTGGAGCCCTATACTGGCAAAAGGCGACTAGGGAATGAAGGCCCTATGTCTAAAATTCTAAACTAGGGATTGGAGCCCTATGCTGGCAAAAGGCAATTAGGGAATAGAGGCCCTATGTCTAAAAATCTCAACTAGAGTTTGGAGCCCTATGCCGGCAAAAGTCGACTAGCGAATGGAGGCCCTATATCTAAAAATATCGACTAGGGATTGGAGCCCTATGCTGGGAAAATGCGACTAGGAAATGAAGGCCCTATGTCTAAAAATCTCAACTAGGGATTGGAGCCCAATGCTGACAAAAGGCGACTTGGGAATGGAGGCACTATGTCTAATAATCTCAACTAGGGATTGGAGCCCTAGGCTAGCGAAAAGCGACTAGGGAATGGAGGCCCTTTGTCTAAAAATCTAAACTAGGGATTAGAGCCCTATGTTGGTAAAAGGCGACTAGAAAATGGAGTCCCCATGTCTAAACATTTGAACTAGGGATTGGAGCCCTATGCCGGTGAAAGGCGACTAGGGAATGGAGGCACTGTGTCTAAAAATCTCAACTAGGGATGGAGCCCTATGTTGGCAAAAGTCGACAAGGGAATATAGCCCTGTGTCTCAAAATCTCAACAAGGGATTGGAGCCCTATGCTAGCAAAAGGTGACAAGGGAATGGAGACCCTATTTCTAAAAATCCCAACTAGGGATTGGAGCATTATGCTGGCAAAAAAAGACTAGGGAATGGAGGCCCTATGTCTAAAATGCTCAACTAGGGAATGGAGGCCCTATGCTGGCGAAAGGCGACTAGGGAATGGAGACCCTACGTCTAAAAATCTCAACAAGGGATTGGAGCCCTATGCTGGCAAAAGGCGACTAGGGAATAGAAGACCTATGTCTAAAAATCTCAACTAGGTAATGGAGGCCCTATGCTGGCGAAAGGCTACTAGGGAATGGAGGCCCTATGTCTAAAAATCTCAACTTGGGATTGGAGCCCTATGCTGGCGAAAGGCGAATAGGAAATGGTGGCCCTATGTCTCAAAATCTCAACTAGGGATTGGAGCCCTATGCTGGCAAAAGTCGACTAGGGAATAGAGTCCCTATGTCTAAAAATCTCAACTAGGGATTAGAGCCCTATGCTATCAAAAGGCGACTAGGGAATGGAAGACCTATGTCTATAAATATCACCTAGGGATTGGAGCCATATGCTGGTAAAAGCTCTCAACTAGGGATAATAGCCCTATGTAGGCGAAAGGCGACTAGGGAATGGAAGCCTTATGTCTAAAAATCTCAACTAGGGATTGGAGCATATGCTGGCGAAAGGCGACTAGGGAATGGAAGCCCTATGTCTAAAAATCTCAAATATGGAATGGAGCCCTATGTGTCCAAAAGGCGACTAGGGAATGGTGGCCCTATGTCTTAAAATCACAACTAGGGATTGGAGCCATATGCTGGCGAAAGGCAACTAGGGAATGGAGGCCCTATGTCTAAAAATCTCAACTAGGGAATGGAGACTCTATGCTGGCGAAAAGCGACTAAGGGATGGAGACCCTATGTCTAAAAATTGCAACTAGGGGTTGGAGACCCTAGGCTGGCAGAAAGCGACTAGGGATGGAGAACATATGTCTAAAAATCACAAATAGGGATTGGATCCCTATGTTAGCAAAAGGCGACTAGGGAATGAAGGCCCTATGTCTAAAACCTCAGCTAGGGATAGGAGCCCTATATTGGCAAAAGGCGACTAGGGAATGGAGGCCCTATGTCTAAAACTCCCAACTAGGGGTTGTAGCCCCATGCTAGCAAAAGGCGACTAGAGAATGGAGACCCTATGTATAAAAATGTCAACTAGGGATTGGAGCACTATGCTTACAAAAGGCGACAAGGGAATGGAGGCCCTATGCTGGCGTAAGTCGACTAGGGAATGGAGGCCCTATGTTTAAAAATCTCAACTAGGGTATGGAGGCCCTATGCAGTCGAAAAACAACTAAGGGGATGGAGACCTTATGTCTATAAATCTCAACTAGGGGTTGAAGACCCTAGGTTGGCAGAAAGCGACTAGGGATGGAGAACCTATGTCTAAAAATCTCAACTAGAGATTGAAGTCCTATGTTAGCAAAAGGCGACTAGGAAATGGAGGCCCTATGTCTAAAAATCTCAACTAGGGATTGGAGCCTTATGTTGGCGAAAGGCGACAAGGTAATGGAGGCCCTATGTCTAAAAATCTCAACTAGGGATTAGAGCCCTACGCTGGCAAAAGGCGACTAGGAAATGGAGGCCCTATGTCTAAACATTTGAACTGAGGATTGGAGCCCTATGCCGGCGAAAGGCGACTAGGGAATAGAGGCCCTATGTCTAAAAATCTCAACTAGGGATTGGAGCCCTATGCTCGCGAAAGGTGACAAGTGAATGGAGGCCCTATGTCTAAAAATCTCAACAATGAGATGGAGACATATGTTGGCAAAAGGCGATAGGGGAATGGTAGCCCTATGTCTCAAAATCTCAACAAGGGATTGGAGCCCTATGCTGGCGTACGACGACTAGGGAATGGAGGCCCTATATCTAAAAATCTCAACTAAGGATTGGAGCACTATGCTGGCAAAAGGAGACTAGGGAATGGAGGCCCTATATCTAATAATCTCAACTAGGGATTGGAGCTCTATGTTGGCGAAAGGCGACTAGGGAATGGAGGCCCTATGTCTAAAAATCTCAACAAGGAATTGGAGCCCTCTGCGGGCAAAAGACGACTAGGGAATGGAGGCCCTATGTCTAAGATTCTCAACTAGGGATTGGAGCCCTATGCTAGCGAAAGGCGACTAGGGAATAGAGGCCCTATGTCTAAAAATCTCAACTAGGGATTGGAGCCCCATGCTGGTAAAAAGCGACTAGGGAATAGAGTCCCTATGTCTAAAACTCTCAACTTGGGATTGGATCCCCATGCTGGTAAAAAGCGACTAGGGAATAGAGTCCCAATATCTCAAAATCTCAACAAGGGATTGGAGCCCTATGCTGGCAAAAGGCGACTAGGGAATTGAGGCCCTATGTCTAAAAATCTCAACAAGGGATTGGAGCCCTATGCTGGCAAAAGGCGACTAGGGAATGGAAGCCCTATGTCTAACATTCTCAACTCGGGATTAGAGCCCTATATGGGCGAAAGGCGACTAGGGAATGGAGGCCCTATGTCTAAAAATCTAAACTAGGGATTGGTGCCCTATGCTGGCAAAAGGCGACTAGCAAATGGAGGCCCTATGTCTCAAAATTTCAACTAGGGAATGGGGGACCTATGCTGGCGAAAGGCGACTAGGGAATGGAGGCCCTATGTCTAAAAATCTCAACTAGGGATTGGAACCCTATGCTGGGAAAAGTTGACTAGGGAATGGAGGCACGATATCTAAAAATCTCAAATAGGGAATAGAGCCCTATGCTGGAGAAAGGCGACTAGGGAATGGAGGCCTTATGTCTAAAAATCTAACCTAGGGATTGGAGCCCTATGCTGGCAAAAGGCGACTAGGAAATGGAGGCCCTATGTCTAAAAATCTCAACTAGGGATTGGAGCCCTATGCTGGCGAAAGGAGACTAGGGAATGGAGGCCCTAAGTCTAAAAACTCAACTAGGGATTAGAGCCCTATGCTGGCAAAAGGCGACTAGGAAATGGAGGCCCAATGTCTAAATATTTGAACTAGGGATTGGAACCCTATGCATGCGAAAGGCGACTAGGGAATGGAGGCCCTACGTCTAAAAATCTCAACTAGGGATTGGAGCCCTATGCTGGCAAAAGGCGACTAGGGAATGCAGGTCCTATGTCTAAAATTCTAAACTAGGGATTGGAGCCCTATGCTGGCAAAATTCAAAAAGGGAATGGAGGCACTATGTCTAAAAATCTCAACTAGGGATTGCAGCCCTATGCCGGCAAAAGGCGACTAGGGATTGGAGGCCCTATATCTAAAAATCTCGACTAGGGATTGGAGCCCTATGCTGGGCGACTAGGAAATGAAGGCCCTATGTCTAAAAATCTCAACTAGGGATTGGAGCCCAATGCTGGCAAAAGGCGACTAGGGAATGGAGGCCCTATGTCTAATAATCTCAACTAGGGATTGGAGCCCTAGGCTGGCGAAAAGCGACTAGGGAATGGAGGCCCTATGTCTAAAAATCTAAACTTGGGATTAGAGCCTTATGCTGACAAAAGGCATCTAGGAAATGGAGGCCCTATGTCTAAACATTTGAACTAGGGATTGGAGCCCTATGTAGGTGAAAGGCGACTAGGGAATGGAGGCACTGTGTCTAAAAATCTCAACTAGAGATGGAGCCATATGTTGGCAAAAGGCGACAAGGGAATATAGCCCTATGTCTCAAAATCTCAACAAGGGATTGGAGCCCTATGCTGTGAAAGGCGACTAGGGAGTGAAGGCCCTATGTCTAAAAATCTCAACTAGTGATTGGAGCACTATGCTGGCAAAAGAAGACTAGGGAATGGAGGCCCTATGTCTAAAAAGCTCAACTAGGGAATGGAGGCCCTATGCTGGCGAAAGGCGACTAGGGAATGGAGACCCTACGTGTAAAATCTCAACAAGGGATTGGAGCCCTATGCTGGCAAAAGGCGACTAGAGAATAGAAGACCTATGTCTAAAAATCTCAACTAGGGATTAGAGCCCTATACTGGCAAAAGGCGACTAGGAAATGGAGGCCCTATGTCTAAATATTTGAACTAGGGATTGGAACCCTATGCATGCGAAAGGCGACTAGGGAATGGAGGCCCTACGTCTAAAAATCTCAACTAGAGATTGGAGCCCTATGCTGGCAAAAGGCGACTAGGGAATGAAGGTCCTATGTCTAAAATTCTAAACTAGGGATTGGAGCCCTATGCTGGCAAAAGGCAAAAAGGGAATGGAGGCCCTATGTCTAAAAATCTCAACTAGGGATTGGAGCCCTATACACACCCGTAAAATAAAAGAAAAGAAAGCAAGGAGCTTTCAAGAACCAGGTGATTCAAGAGGAGGTCCAAAAGCTATTAA
>MU688908.1:35808-51433 GCA_026770625.1 Nicotiana glauca | reverse complement strand
AAATATATATATATATATATATATATATATATATTACCTGCCTAATTGTTATGTATCGTAGTTAACCCCTTTGAGCCTGTAATCATGTTTCTTTGGCAACCACATTACAAGCCTTACCCTATTGTTTGAATTACCATATATTTGAATCTTTCCACCTCTCATGAGCACTTGAATTGTAATGAAGTTTGTAAAAGTTAAAGTGTGGGGTGGTTGGTTTGACTTTTGAGTGGAGATAATGAAATAAGGAGAAAGGTGCACTATGTTGAAAAATAAAATAATAGCCACTTGAAAAAAAAATGAAAAAAAAATATAGTAGTATTGTTGTGAAAAAAATATTCCTTGCTAAGTGGTGACTCTTGACATAATTGTGCTAAAGAAGTATGGGGTAATACGCATTGATGAAAAAGTGGAGTTTGGTTTGACGTAACTATGGGGTTTGAATGTTACGGTATATGTATTAATGTGCTTAGGGAGGTGTAGTCACTCTTATACCTAAATGTATCATACCCATCCCGCAGCCTACATTACAACCAAATAAAGTCCTAATTTATCCTAGATTGAATGAGCTCGATTAGCAGAGTAGTACATTACAGGCAAGCCTATGGGGCTTTTTTTGTAGCCTATGAATGTTCTTTCTGAGAGTGAGTGAATTCTTTCTATCTTAAGTTCCTAATTGTTCTTAACTGTTATTGTGTGTGGAACCACTCTCGTTTGTTATGAAATGGCACTTGATTCATGAAGGAAAAGTGAGTTTATGACTAATCGTAAAAGGAACTATTCTATATGTAATCTTCAGAATAGAACTCTGATACCACTTTAATGAAAGAAAAAATCCTGAGAAAACGTATCTAGAAGAACTTGAGGATTTTAAGTTACCTTTAGGGATAGGTAAAACCTTATATACGCAATTATCAGATCGATCTTTGAAGGACACGATGGAACTTTCCTCCTTGACTTCAGTTTTGGAATATTTTCATCCAGGATTGGAACGACCTATGTTGTAAGGAGGAGAGAAGGTAAACCAGCTTCCTTTAGTTGCCTCTCCTGTCTGGTTGAGTAGCTTTCGCTCCTTCCTACTTTCTTTATTATAATACAAGCTTAAGCTGCTACGTGTCCTATTGTTAAACCTCTACATTAGAGTAAGTGAGTAACGCCAGGAATATTGCGTGGCATGGGAGAGTCAGCTCTTGAGGCAAAGATGTTACACTATTGGACTCAATTCTTATGAAATGTTCTTGGTGTGATGAGTTAGGGAAGTCGCTCAGTGAAGTTAGACCGCTATAGAGTGTGGTTTGATTACTCGAGGACAAGCAAAGGTTTAAGTGTGTAGTGTTGATAGTAGACAATAATCATGCAATTTAGATAATATTTACACTCTAATTTGGTCGCACTTTATTAATGTTTGAATGTAAAAGATAACAAAATGCTCTAATTAAGAGTTTTATGCTTTGCAAGAGCCATTCCGAGCTAGGAGGAAGCTAAAAGAGTATTTTGGATTCAATATGGAACATGGAAGGCCAATCGGAGGATAACATGGTCGAAAAAGAGAAGGAAGAGCAAAGACCAAATATGTGGTCAGGTCCGCGGTCAGGTCCACGACCGCGGATAGGAGTTTTGTCAAATCTGCGGTCCAATCCGCGGACGGGGTGTTTGGAGCCAAAAATTCAGGGTCAATTGTGTAATTTCCAGGACGACTCTCCTTGGCCTATAAGAAGCCCAGCTCGTCCAAAAAGAGAATATTGAAGTTTTTGAAGGGATTTTGAAGGCAAGAGCAGGCAAGAAGCAAGGCGAAAGATTCGGCATAGAGTTTTTACCTCTCTTCTTCTTGTTTTTATCACTGATGATGAATTTTATCATTATGATTGTGAAAACGATTATGCGTAGCTAAACTCCTAATCTAGGGTTTTGATGGAACCTCTTGGAGGATGAACTTCTTGTTATGTTAATATAGATTTGCCATAGTATTTTCTCTGTTTGTTCAACTATATTGTGATTGTTATTGATTGAAGGGCCCTCAATCAGCTGTGCCTATTTAGTATGCATTACTCAAGAGAGAGTGTATATTTAGGTAGTTGTTGAACAACCCCACTCCTAACGTATATGAGGGAACAATACGAAGGGTTTAAAGGTGGAATTAGGGATAACGAAACCTTGGGTGCGGTCTAAATGAGCTGTAACTAAGGCCAGCTAGCATAAGGAATATGTCTAGTATATTATTGTAATTGTTGACGCCCCATTTTTCTAAAGAAATCGTGTTTAAGACATTTGGGAGGACAACTTGTTCCCTTTTGGGATTTGGGTTTTTGGATTTGAAGAGTCGCCACCTAATGATTAAGTGCATTAGGACACTAAGAAGGGTTTGAGTTGAAGAACCATAGTTTGAGTAAGGGCTAGAAATTATCTCAAGGGGAAGGTGTTAGAAACCCCTCAAGATCCACTAGTGTGGTTCCTGGCCATGTTATAATTGTGACTTCACATAATCAAGTAAACAATCAAGGGTTCAAACAATACAAATAAGTTAAAAAAAACTTTTGAAGGTAAGTAGGGAGGGCAGAAATTTATGAAAAGATTTGAATAATTTTACAAGAAGAGACGAAAGCAAATAAAGGGAGAGGGGTTTGAGGTTTATGATTAATATGGATTACATCAATGCAATATTCAGTAATTGCTCCTCAGAAAAGGGGGGCTACATGAGATATTAGCGCATTGATCATCATATCTGTATCTACCCTTCCCCACCCTTATGTATTAAAGCAAAGAATGGTATCATTGCATATTGCATACTATTAGCCGTCCCAATCCTGTCAGTCTCGGAGGCATTGAGACTACTAATCCTAAAAGGGAGGGAGTAGGGGCTTTTCAGAATTTTCAAAAGGATAAAAATTTAAGCGACAAGCAATAACAAGTAGCACTTAAAAGGGAACAAACAACAGTTAGGGCTCAGGTAGGCCTCCTTATTCAAAGCAGCAAATCAATTAGCATGACTTACAAGCATTGGTTTGGTCTGAATTAAATTAAGACCTAGGATAGGCTGATTCATCACATATTTCTCAGGTGAGGAGTCCAAATTAGTCTTGTCTAGATGTAGTTATCAAAGACTAACACAGTTGATTAATTACCTAATAGTTTGCGTAGGTGAGGCCTATGGGCATGATATCCAATAGAGCTGTATTGACTTTAAAGAAAAGCTTACTGATTTTAGAAGAGGGATCTGCAGACTTTAAAACTGATTTTAGATTCGAAACTGATTCAGTTAATTGATCATATAGGCATAATTTCTAAGTGTCGTTGATTTTAACAGTTGCAATAATCCTATAGACATGATTTTTAAATGAATTAATTATTATTATTAGTCCTAAAGTTGTTTGCCTATTGGCGTATATATGCAGGAGTATTAGAAGACTTATAGGCATGCTTTCTAGATGTTGAAATGCAGAATTATAAAGGTCCTATAGGCAGGTTTTCTAAATGCCGAAATTCATAATTATAAAGAGTCCTATAGGCAGGTTTTCTAAGTGCAGAAATCCAGAATTATAAAAGACCTATAGGCAAATTTTCTAACTGCAAAAATTCAGAATTATGAAAGACCTATAGGTATATTTTCTACCCTTTGCCTGCATTCATTCCCATCCCTTTTCACAATCCATCCCCAATAGTTATTATAAATTATTACAGTCCAAATGAATCAGAAAGAAAGTAAAAAAATTACATCAGCAGTTACAGCTGCATCTAATAGCCTAATTCAGACTCAAAGTCCAATAATATGAGATAAACCAACTTTCAGGATCAGATTTCCAAAAGACTTTCCCATATTTGGAGTGTGTCAAAGTTCCCAATAGTCTCAAAAGGACTCCAGGCAGTTCTTACACCCCAAAACATTTCAGAATCCAGAACATAGTGCAGAGGGAGCTCAAGGTCCCAAAGCAAGGCTCAAAGAGAGGGGCGGAACATAAGATTCTAGGAATATGTGTAAGTGCATAAGGGGGAGGGAATCAGGGAGAGACATGGCAAGATAGTGGTCATGCCCAGCAATTGGGATGTTGGCACACCCCTGATCATCTTGCTAGTCAAGCATTGAGAGTTAGGATCCATTGTGGATCAAGCCATGGCCTAGGCAGTAATTAGGCTACTGTCAGGCTAAGAGCTTAACTCAGCACATAGAAGGGAATATGGGTAGAAGATTCTTAAGAGAAACAGAAGCAAAGAAGGGAAGTATTTAACACAAATTACAGAACATGAACAGTAAAGTAAACAAGAAGTCTGAAACTGTAAAGTAAACTCATAGGGATGAGGCAGAAGATCAAATAAAGGACATACCAGTTTTAAAGAAAATAAATAAGCAAAAAGAGCCTTGAAAGAACCAAATTGCAAACAGCAGTTCCAAAAGATCTCAAGCAAAGCAGGATTAAAAAACAGTATTGCAAGAAAGTGAGTTCCGTGTGTGAATTGGTGTATTTTCGTGTATTTTTGATTGCTGTGAATTGACTTCTTATAGAAAGAGGGAGGACTAGGTCCTAATATAGTTTTTGAAGACAAGCAAGGCAGGCAAAGAGTGCACAAACATGGAAACCAATCAATTATTATCAATTAAGACAACTAGACTCCTTTAATTAAGGAGTCTAGTTCAAACGGCTTGTCAAGATGGAATAAGGAAGGAAGAATCAGTTTACTAAGGCTGATTAGGGTAAGGAAACCATATAGTGCACAAATAAGGTCAAGTAGATAGTTGATAATTAAGGAAAGATGGAATAGTAGTGTGAAATAAGGTATTAGTTTGAAAATCAATCAGAAAGGATCCCAGATTTAATTGTAATTGCATAGAACATTAAGTAATTAAGGATAGAGTCATATAGGTATGGGAATAATTCAAACGTTGGTTCAGAATCACAGAAGAGATACACAAGACCCAGTATTTAAGGAAAACATCACAAACCTCGGATTTTTACACAAAAGAATCAAAATGAATAGCCTGTAGGGTAAAAAGGGATTCAATCGAAAGAAATCAGTGATGAATCACTAGCATAATTAAAGGGATTTCAAAATCAATCCTTGGCGAAAGCTTTTGAAAGGGAAGTTTTTTCTCATACAAAAAGCATACATTTCAAACAAAAGAAGAGTCTAACGATAAAAGTTTCAGAATCACGGGCAAGTAGGATTTCGAGTTTGATTACAGGCTCACCGTGAGTCTGGAAACCTAGGGTTCCAAAGTGAAACCCTAGTGCCATCGACCCAAAGAAAAACCCCCAAATTTAGGGTTTCAAATAGAATTAGAGGTGAGAAATCATTGAGAGAGGCGAACATACGTGATTGCAAACACATTGATTGAAAGGCATGCTTGAGAAAATCTTGGAACCCAAACAGATCTCAGAAGTTTAAACAAAGCAGGTAAGAGTAAAACTCAGTAAGTGAAACAAAATCAAAGAGCATGAATATATAGCAAAGAGTAAGGAGCAAACAACCTAGTTAACATGTGAACAAAGAACAGAAAAAGGATCTCGTCAAATCAGGAAAGAAATAAGAGAATAAACTTAAGCATAATAAGAAATAAACAAGCGATTATAAACATACATAAGATAGAGCAAGAGTCAGACAGCCTTTAAAGAAGTTTTTTCAGAAACCCTAAAATCGGATTTGAATAATTTTTGAAAAGGAAATTTAGGGAAAAGCCCAAAACCTCTATTAAAGACCAAACACATCATAGATCTGCAAGAAATAGACGAGTGAAGAACCTTAGAAGGCTTTAAAAAATGGCAGAGAAGACCCTAGGATGAGAAGTTTTTGAGAAAAGTCGGATCCTGAGTCGGACAGACTCATATTGCTCTAAACACGCCAGAAAATGGCCGGAGAGGCCATAAATCTTGCAGATCTAAGGTAGATCTAAACAAAACCATGGAAGTCGTCCTCTAAGCTTTGGTTAGTTTAGGTCTAACAGCGAGGGTCAGTGGTTATAGGCCATCCATGGCCAAGACTGCCATGGATTCCGGTGGAGATGAGACGGAAATAGGCAGAATAGGGCTAGGTTTTCGGAGAGGTCTAGAGAAGATTTGGGAGACGAGGGAGGATATCTTTAGGTAAATGAATTAGGGTTAGGGGGTTAGGAGATAAAAAAAGGGAAAAAATGGATTATGGTCGTTGATCAAAATGATCAACGGCTTGGATTTAAAAGAAAACCGGACAGGTTTAGAAATTGGGTCAAAGGGCCGGGTTAAATATGAAATTGGGTCATTTAATTGGGGTTTAATTTTGGGCTAAAATTGAAATGACTATGGTTTTGTGTGAAATAGCCAATTTCTCCCTTTTTAATTTATATAAAATAGTTAAAATGATTTTAAAAATAAATTAAAAGTACTGAACTAATTAATAATATATAAACATTAATCTAAAAATACTAGAAATAATCTTATAATTGTAAAGTGCTATTAATCGAAATATAGGCTATACTTGCAATTTTATGCACTTTAGCTTAAAAATATCAAATAAATTTGTAAAATATGCAAAAATCACCTTAACTATATTTTGGTATAAATATGAGGATGGAAATAAATTGTTTACCAAAATGATAATTTTAGAAATAATTATTGGTTTTTGTAATGTTAAAATAGATAATAAATTGATTTAGAAATCTTTAAAAAATTAGGAAAAAATACCAAAACTCTTGGGCATGATTATATATGTATACACATGCTATTTTGAAAGTATTTTGAGTATAAAAAATACATAGGGAAAACTTCGGTATCAACAGCTGCCCCTCTTTATCCGAGAAGGATGAAGGAGTTGTCAGGTAAAGATATGATGGCCAATTTTCACCGAAAGAAATGATTTGCAAAGTTTTCACCAAGCTTTGGCTCCTGAGCTACCTACATATCCCTGGTTTTATAGGAATTAGGCCATATATAGTTCAGGATACATTGACGGAATATGCCGATGGAGATTTTCGAAAGGAACGGACGCGATGTTTAGGTTGAGAAAGGTTGTTGAAGTCTGATAGGCTGTGGGAATCGGAGCGGGATTGCTCCTGCAGAGACGGTCATTGATAGTCGGTGTACCTGCAAGTGAGCAATACAAACATATATTGTGCGTAAATTTAAACATGATGCAAGTTCCCGTTGGACCATGAATGCTGTCTTCGGACGATTAAGATGACATCCTGGGCCATGAAGTGTATAATAAAGGATTCGCAGGCTAAGAAATGATGTTCTCGGGCTACGAAAATGATGCCTTTGAATAATGATATGCAAAAGATAAAATGGGGTCCTCAGGTCATGGCATGGCGTTCTCGGGCTATGAAAATAGTGCCTCCGAACAGTGATGCCTTTGGATAACTTGGCGATCTTTCAGCCCATGAAATGCAGAAGGTGGCGATCTTTCAACCGATACAAGACTTAAAATAAAATGGCGATATTTCAGCCGATGTAAAGTGTAAATATAGATGGCAATTTTTCAGCCGATGCGGGATTTAAACAAAATGGCGATATTTTATCCTACGTAAAGTCTTAAATAAAAATGGCGATATTTCAGCCGATGCTAAGTGTAAAATATAAGTGGCGATCTTTCAGCCAATGCGAGATTTAAACGAAGTGGCAATATTTCAGCCGACGTAAAGACTTAAATAAAATGGCGATATTTCAGCCGATGTAAAGTGTAAATATAGATGTCGATTTTTCAGCCGATGCGAGATTTAAATGAACTGGCGATATTTCAGCCTACGTAAAGACTTAAATAAAAGTGGCGATATTTCAGTCAATGCTAAGTGTAAAATATAAGTGGTGATCTTTCAGCCTATGAAATACAGAAGGTGTCGGTCTTTAAGCCGATGCAAGATGTAAATGAAAGCGGCAATATTTCAGCCATGCTAGAAAATAAATGAAGTGGCAATCTTTCAGCCAGGTAAAAAATAAAGTGAAGATATTTCAACCATGAAAGAAATAAATGAAGTGGCAATCTTTCAGCCAGTGCAAGACATAAATGAAAGCGGCGATATTTTAGCCATGCAAGAAATAAATGAAGTGGCTATCTTTCAGCCAATGCAAGATGGAAGTAGAGCTTAACCTCAGAAGGCAGAAAAGTAGTCTTATGCAATGTAGGGAAAGCAAGATGGAGGTACATCTTAACCTCAGAAAGCAAAAAAATGGCCTTATACAATGCAGGGAATGCGGATGGAGACAACGCTTAGTCTCGGAAGGCAGAAAGGTAGCCTTATGCAATGCAAGGACTACAGATGGAGACAATGCTTAGTCTCGGAAGGCAAAAAAGTAGCCTTAGGCAATACAAGGAATGCATATGGAGATAATGCTTAGTCCCGGAAGGCAGAAAAGTAGCCTTATGCAAGGCAGAGAAATGCAGATGGAGACAATGCTTGGTCTCGGAAAGCAGAAAGGTAGCCTTATGCAATGCAGAGAAATGCAGATGGAGACAATGCTTAGTCTCGGAAGGTAGAAAAGTAACCTTATGCAATGCAAGAAATGCAGATGGAGACAATGCTTAGTCTCGGAAGGTAGAAAGGTAGCCTTATGCAATGTAGGGAAATGTGGATGGAGACAATGCTTAGTCTCGGAAGGCAGATGGTAGCCTTATGCAATGCAGGAAATGTAAAAGTCAAGTGATGGTAAAATCTCTTAGCTGATAGTCGATTTCTATATTGTGGCTGCTGGAGATGTCGTGTACGGATAGCAATTGTAAATAAGCGATAATTCTGAGAGTTGTATTCCCGAAAGAGTATGAGTGTGTAATCGTATCTGATGATATTATGTCTTAGGTTCTACATCCAAAGAAAAATCATGATTTTTGTAAAAGAAGGGAGGTTAGTTCATCTTCCCGTGGACTTCGCATGTCCTGCTCGGTGTTGCGTATCATTGTGGTAGCTTTGCTAAATAAAGCAATTTTGATAATAGTCATGTATGATTAAAAATATAACGTAAAATAGAAGTAGAAATAGTTTTCTTTTAGATGAACCGACGACTGCGACGTAGTTCAAGATATTGCAACCTCTTTTACTTCAGAATTTTGAGGGTCCTCCTCAAAATTCTGCCCCAATTTACTAGGTTGCTGCTTCCGACGGCTTCGTGCGATAAATGGCTGAAATCCGCTTCGGAATTTTGAGGGCCCTCCTCAAAATTCTGTCCCAGTTTCCAATGGTGGGGGAAATGAAAATTTTATTAAATTGTGACCGAACCCATAGGGTTGCCTACGTATGGGAATCAGGTCAAGCGTAGTTCAAGTTACATCATAAAGAAATCATAATGGTTACACAGAGTATTGCTTCACTGCATCTGAATTGATCGTCTTCGGCCAGACTTCTCCGTCCATTTCTGCAAGTATGAGAGCTCATCCGGTTAGAACCCGATGAACCATGTATGGACCTTGCCAGTTGGGAGAGAATTTCCCTTTGGCTTCATCTTAATGCGAAAGATTTTCTTTAACACCAGCTGCCCTGGTGTAAACTGTCTCGGCTTGACTCTTTTGTTGAAGGCTCTAGATATTCTGTTCTGATACAATTGACCATGGCAAACTGCATTCATTCTCTTCCAATCTATAAGAGCTAGCTGCTCGTAGCGACTTTTTATCCATTCTGCGTCTTCAAGTTCTACTTCTTGCATAATCCTCAAGGAGGGAATTTCTACCTCAGCGGGAATGACCGCTTCTGTACCATAAACCAACATATAGGGAGTTGCCCCGATTGATGTGCGGACTGTGGTGCGGTATCCTAATAAAGCAAATGATAGCTTTTCGTGCCACTGTTTATGCCTTTCTATCATTTTCCTCAGTATCTTCTTGATCTTCTTGTTGGCCGCTTCTACAGCTCTATTCATCTGGGGTCTGTAGCCTGTAGAGTTCTTGTGTTTGATCTTGAATGTCTCACACATTGCTTTCATCGGATCACTATTAAGATTGGAACCGTTGTCAGTAATGATCGACTCTGGAATTCTGAACCGACAAACAATGCGGTCGCGGACAAAGTCTACCACAACCTTATTAGTCACTACCTTGTATGATGAGGCCTCAACCCATTTGGTGAAATAATCAATTGCCACTAGAATGAACTTATGCACGTTTGATGCGGCAGGCTCGATAGGCCCGATAACATCCATTCCCCAAGCGGTGAACGGCCATGGCGAGCTTGTTGCAGTAAGCTCGTTTGGAGGCACCTTTATTATGTCTGCATGCATCTGACAGCGATGGCACTTTCGGACATACTAGATGCAGTCCGTTTCCATAGTCATCCAAAAATATCCCGCCCCGAGTATCTTCTTTGCTAGGACAAAACCATTCATATGTGGACCGCAGGTCCCTGCATGAACTTCTTCTAATAACATGGATGCTTTCTTTGCTTCGACATACCTTAGTAATCCCAAATCAGGAGTCCTCCTGTACAAGACTCCTCCACTGTGAAAGAAGTTGTTAGATAACCTCCAAAGTGTGCATTTCTGAGTAGCATTTGCAAGTTCTGAATATCTTTTTGTTGTCAAATACTCCTTGATGTCGTGGAACCATGGTTTTCCGTCTGCTTCTTCCTCGACATAATCACAATAAGCTGGTTGGTCATGAATCTTTATCAGAATAGGATCTATGAAGTTCTTATCTGGATGCTTAATCATAGACGATAGAGTAGCTAATACGTCGGCAAACTCATTCTGGGCTCTAGGGATATGCTGAAATTCTATATTTGTAAACATCTTCCTCAACTCCTGTACATGATGCAGATAAGGGAGTATCTTGGAGTTCTTGGTTGCCCATTCTTCTCAGACCTGATGTATGAGAAAATCTGAATCCCCGATCACTAGTAAATCCTGAATGTTCATATCAATGGCGATCTTGAGCCCTAAGATGCAGGCTTCGTATTCGGCCATGTTGTTGGTGCACGGGAACCTGAGTTTGGCAGATACTGGATAATGTTGGCCGGTTTCTGAACTATTACTGCTTCTATGCCAACTTCTTTGAAATTTTTTGCTCCGTCGAAAAACATTCTCCAAGCATCATAGGATTCTGCAATATCTTCTCCAATGAAGGATACCTCTTTATTAGGAAAATACGTCTTTAGAGGCTCATATTCTCCATCCACGGGATTCTCGGCGAGATGATCTGCCAAGGCTTGTCCTTTGATTTCCTTCTGAGATACGTAGACAATGTCGAATTCGCTCAGCAGGATTTTCCATTTGGCTAGTTTGCCAGTGGTCATGGGCTTCTGAAAGATATATTTTAGCGGATCCATTCTTGATATGAGGTAAGTGGTATAGGCACAGAAGTAATGCCTCAACTTCTGAGCTACCCAAGTCAGAGCACAATAGGTGCGTTCCAATAGGGAATACCGGGCCTCGTACGGGGTGAACTTCTTGCTGAGATAGTAGATGGCCTGTTCCTTTCTCCCCGTTTCATCATTTGTCCTAAAACACAACCGAATTCCCCATCCAATACAGCAAGGTAGAGCAATAGAGGTTTACCTGGTTCGGGCGGAACCAAATCTGGCGGCGTTGACAGGTATTCCTTGACTATGTCGAAGGCTTTCTGGCAATCATCAGTACATTTGGTAGCAGCATCCTTCTTCAACATTTTAAAGATCAGTTCACAAATTATAGTGGACTGAGCTATGAACCTGCTGATATAGTTGAGTCTCTCTAAGAAACTCATCACGTCTTTCTTGTTTTTCGGTGGTGGCAATTCTTAAATGTCTTTAACCTTTGATGGATCTAGTTCTATTCCTCGCTGACTTACAATGAATCCAAGTAGTTTTCCGGCAGGAACCCCAAATGTACATTTGGCGGGATTCAGTTTCAAATTGTACTTTCTCAGTCTGTTGAAGAACTTCCTCAGATCTTCCATGTGGTCAGTGGCTTTCTTGGATTTGATGATGACATCATCTACATATACCTCGATCTCTTTATGTATCATGTCATGGAAAATAGTAGTCATGGCCCTCATGTAGGTGGCTACAGCATTCTTTAATCCGAACGACATTATTTCGTAACAGTACATCCCCCATGGCGTAATAAAAGTTATTTTCTCAACGTCTTCCTCATCCATCCATATCTGATGATACCCAGAAAAACAATCAACAAATGGCTGCAGCTCATGTTTGACACAGTTTTCAATCAGGATGTGTATGTTCGACAAGGGAAAGTCGTCTTTCGAACTGGCCCAGTTGAGATCTCGGTAGTCGACACAAACTCTAACCTTCCCTTCCTTCTTCGGCACTGGCACAATGTTGGCTAACCATGTTGGGTACTCCACTACCCTGAGAACCTTGGATTTGACTTTCTTGGTGACTTCTTCCTTGATTTTCAATCTCATGTCAGGTTTGAATTTTCTGAGCTTTTGCTTTACTGGTCGACATGTCGGATCTGTTGGTAGTTTGTGAGCTACAACAATATATGTACTGATACTAGTCATAGCATCATACGACCAGGTGAATATATCTTCATATTCCCTTAGAAATTCCGTGTACTCTTCCTTTTCTGATGGTGATAGATGAACACTGATGCGTGTTTCCTTGACATTCTTTGTATCCCCCAAGTTGACAACCTCAATTTCGTCCAAGTTAGACTTAGGCCTATTCTCAAAATCATCAACCTCTTTAATGACCTCTTCCGGTATATCATCCTCTTCTGAGTCTATGTCCGTTTTTTGTGTTGTCTCGTTGCATGTCACAATTGTCGGTTCATCAAGATAAGCAATAGTGATGCTGCATAAATAAAGTAAACGATAAAAGGTAATAAGAGCACGATTTATAAGAAACTGAAGTGCTTTGATAAAATTTCATAATCGTTCTGAACATTGGAGCTCTTATTTCGAAAAATAAAAATGCAAAAAGAAAGTCAACTAGCGAAAAATAAAGATGATGCATAGTGTTTTGCTCAGCCTTGCTACCCCGAAGCTTTCCGGGCTCTAGTGGTTCTGATGGACCAATTCTTGAGATGTACCCTTCTGCTTAAGATGATCATGCCAAAGTGCACGAACTAACCTCTTGGGGAGGGGAATAAAACAAAAGTAAAAACAAAACAAGGTAACAAGTTATTAAGGGTTATGAGAAGAAAATGTTGCAATATTTAAACACATAGTGCAAGAATATAAATCGTATCCTAATTTGGGTGCATCGTTGTGCCCGAGGTAGGCCTAGAAACAAGTTGATTTGGAGAACTTATAATGCTAAATCCCTTATTTTTTTTATAACAAAAGACGAATCCCAAAACGACAGTAAAAATTGTAGGAAATAGAATGTCACTAATGGTCATTGGTCTTATTACATTAAAGCAAAGGAAAAACTCCTAACTACTTGGTCCCAGAAGGACCTTCCCCAGACTCGGCATCTTTAGCTCCATCGAACAGCTTCACCAGCTCACACAGCCCCAGCAGGAAATAGGCTCTAACTTTGATCACTGGAGTGAAGGTCTTTCCACCAGCTTAGCAACCTGGGGTGAATGTTGGTTATCATGCCGAATATGGGGACTTCGTGCCTCATTTTCTACAAAATAAAGTGTTAGACCCTTACCCCGCCGAACTCGACTTATTTAAACCAATAATTAGCATAAATGGCATTTACTTCTCCAAATAAATGCATAGGATATGGTGGCATCCATTTGGGTTTCAAGGAAACCCAGTGGACTTTGGACAAGGCTATCTTAAAGAGTCATTATGTGGACAACATAACTGACTCTGCTAGGTTTAACAGTGATGCATGCACAGTTTAAACAGAGTAAGGTTTCTATGGGGCATTAGACTAGTACTCTTGAGCGGACAACTCAAGAGAGAAAGGCACGGAATAGTCGACTGCACCGTTGATCGACTGGTTTTACCGGAAATATACCTTTGCCAAATTTAGGAGGTGATAATATCGGAAGAGCGCAACCACTCATTATAAGTATTGCTATGGTATTTGTTTGGCACGAGTGGAATATGATGTTGAAGATGAAGTTACAAGAATAGAACAAGTTGTCACGTATTTGCACATTCATAAAGTAATGATTACAATAATTGCTCGTAATTACAACAGTATTGAAGGAAAGCGGTAAAAGCATTAAAGAAAAGAAAATAAAGAGCCAAGTCAGTTTCGAAGTAGAAGAGAGATAAACACATTAAATAAAATCAATAAAGAAGCAATAAATTCACAAATAGCATGAAGTGGTAAAAGCCTAAAGAATATCCCCATCAGAGTTGCCATGCAATCGACGCCCCCTTTTTCTAAAGTAATCAGGTTTACGACATTTGAGAGGACAACTCGTTCCCTTTTGAGATTTGGGTTTTTGGATTTGAAGAGTCACCACTTAATGATTAAGCGCATTAGGACACTAAGAAGGGTTTGAGTAGAAGAACCAGAGTTTAGGTAAGGACTAGAAATTATCTCGAGGGGAAGATGTTATGCACCCCTCAAGATCCACTAGTGTGGTTTCCGGCCATGTTATAATTGTGACTTCACATAATCAAGTAAACAATCAAGGGTTCAAACATTGCAAATATGTTTAAAAAAACTTTTGAAGGTAAGTAGGGAGGGCGGAAATTTATGAAAAGATTTGAATAATTTTACAAGAAGAGACGAAAGAAAATAAAGGGAGAGGGGCCCTAGGTTTATGATTAATATGGATCACACCAATGCAATATTCAGTAATTGTTCCTCAAAAGGGGGGGGGGGCTACATGGTATATTAGCACATCGATCATAATCTCCATATCTACCCTTCCCCACCCGTTTGGTATTAAAGTTCGGAATGGTATCGTTGCTTATTGCATGCTATTACCCGTCCCAATCCTGTCAATCTGGGAGGCATTGAGACTACTAATCCTAAAGGGGAGGGAGTTGGGGCTTTTCAGAGTTTTCAAAAGGATAAAAACCTAAGCGACAAGCAATAATAAGTAGCACTTAAAAGGGAACAAATAACAGTTAGGGCTCAGGTAGCCTCCTTATTCAAAGCAGCAAATCAATTAGCATGACTTACAAGCATTGGTTTGGTCTGAATTAAATTAAGACCTAGGATAGGCTGATTCATCATATATTTCTCAGGTGAGGAGTCCAAATTAGTCTTGTCTAGATGTAGTTATCAAAGACTGACACGGTTGATTAATTACCTAATAGTTTGTGTAGGTGAGGCCTATGGGCATGATATCCAATAGATCTGTATTGACTTTAAAGAAAAGCTTACTGATTTTAGAAGAGGGATCTGCAGACTTTAAAACTGTATTCAAAACTGATTCAGTTAATTGATCATATAGGCATAATTTCTAAGTGTCGTTGATTTTAACAGTTGCAATAATCCTATAGACATGATCTTTAAATGAATTGATTATTATTATTAGTCCTAAAGTTGTTTGCCTATTGGCGTATATATGCAGGAGTACTAGAAGACTTATAGGCATGCTTTCTAGATGTTGAAATGCAGAATTATAAAGGTCCTATAGGCAGGTTTTCTAAATGCCGAAACGCATAATTATTGTGAGCACGTGATTTTTGTTCTCACGACAATTACTCCCAAAAATCTAGAAAAAATAGTTTTGTAGCGCGTTTGATTTTTGTGGAGTAGGTGTTATATTTTGTAGGTGTGGTTTATTTTTACACTGATTAAAAATACAAAAAAAATACGTGGTGCATGCATGTAGGAATTATTTGTGCGGTCGTAAAATCTTTTATTAATCATAAAATG
>MU688908.1:7229-24082 GCA_026770625.1 Nicotiana glauca | reverse complement strand
ATGTAATTAATACTCCTTGTTAGTCTACTTATTTTAGCATGACTTAGTACTTTTAGATTATGTTTATTTTTATTATGGCTTTTTAACTAGCAATATTTATATTGCATAATTTTATTATCTTTATTGTTGAATATTTTAGAATGCCATGACATATCTCATATTTTGTATTATTTTCTTGGAAAATACTTTATATAGTTGTATCTTACTAGGAATAAAGAAATACTTTGAGCACAATTTATATGTTTTGTCCTATGAAGATTTTATCGGAAAAACCCGAAAAAATCCGAATAACCCGAAAACCCAAGAAAAACCGAGAGTGAAAACCCCGATTTTTATTGGTTTGGTTTGGTCTTTAGATTTAATAACTCGACACAATTAATTTGATTTGGTAATTATAAAATCCGAACCAACCCGACCTATGTACACCCCTAGGTTCAATTATCCCATAACTATTTTTAGCTTAAGCAACATTAAACTTTTGGGTTTGTTAATGAGAACAAATAAATATTATTCTTTTTCATCCATATTATCGGTTTTTAAGATTTTATCACGTCCCTAATAATGACATGGTACTTATAGTCTTAATTATAAAAATAGCTTATCTAAATTATCATTTATGGCTCATTAATTGTCTCACTTGAAGGAACTATATTAAACAAAAAGGGCAGATTTGAAAAGAAATAAAGAAAGAAATAACGCCAACAATTTCTTGTTTTTAGAATAATGTAAAATATTTTTTTTAAATATATATACAATAATAACAACCGAGTAAAATTTGGGGTCTAGGGAGGGTAGCGTGTACGCAGACCTTACCTCTATCCCGAGGGAGTAGAGTGGTTGTTGACTTGTTTCTAATAGACCATCGGCTCAAGAAGGAGAAAAGAGATAAAATATCAGTACCATCAACAAAAACCATATAAATAATAACAATATTATAAGGACCAGAAAATAGATGAAAAACAATAATAATAACAAGTAAATAAGGCTGGTACTATGAAAAATGGAAGAATAGTGTGAACACAATATTAATCACTAGCAGTCTAAAACAAAACCCTATCAGACTAGCCTCACACCCGATACGAAGTAAAAAAAATGCTCAACTACCTCCTAACATAAAACCCTAATGCTCGACCTTCACACCTTCCTATCAAGGGTCATGTCCTCGGAAATCTAAAGTCAAGACATGTCATGTCTGATCACCTCTCCCCAATACTTCTTAGGCCGCCCTCTACCTCTTCTCGTACCCGCCAAAGCCAACTGCACACACCTCCTCACCGGGACATCTGAGCTTCTCCTCCGCACGTGCCCGAACCATCTGAGCCTTGCTTCCCGTATCATGTCATCCACAGGAGCCACATCCACCTCCTCCCAAATATCTTCATTCCAGATCTTGTCCATCCTGTCGTGTCCGCTTGATAATAGGTGAATTGAACTATGATTAAGCCCTAAAAGAACCACTTTCTTGTAGAGTTTTTATGGTAAAAGTGATAACAAAATGCTCTTATTAGTGCTTTTCATGTTTTGCAGGTTACATACAATAAAAGAAGGTTATGGAGTACTTTTAGGATCAATTATGGAGGAAAAAGAGGCCAATCACACAATATCCGCCAAGTGCACCATGTGAAATGCACAAACCAGAACTGCCGCAGTCCCAGCGTAACCGCGGTCGCACCGCAGCGAGAAACTATTGCAGATTCAGATAAGTCATTTGGCCGCGGTCCTAGTGTAACCGCAGTAGGACCGCGGCAGGCGGCGAAAAGTTGAGGGACTGAAGTGCAAATTACGGAATTCTTAGCCCAAAACCCTATTTAAACAATAGAACTCGCCCAAGGGAGGCAAAGTAATGTTTTTATAGAGTACTTTGGCAAGGAAAACAAGTGTGCGAGATCACCCAAAACATCATTACTCTTATTCTTCTTTAATTTTCTTGCAATTTATGATCAAGAATCTTTTAGTAGTTTATCACGTCCCTAATAATGACATCGTACTTATAGTCTTAATTATAAAAATAGTTTATCTAAACTATCATTTATGGCTCATTAATTGTCTCACTTGAAGGAACTATATTAAACAAAAAGGGCAGATTTGAAAAGAAATAAAGAAAGAAATAACGCCAACAATTTCTTGTTTTTAGAATAATGTAAAATATATATATATATATATATATATATATATATATATATATATATATATATATATATATATATATACACAATAATAACAACCCAGTAAAATCTGTGATCAGGGGAGGGTAGTGTGTACGCACACCTTACCTCTACCCCGAGGGAGTAGAGTGGTTGTTGATTTGTTTCCAATAGATCATCGGCTCAAAAAGGAGAAAAGACACAAAATATCAGTACCATCAACAAAAACTATATAAATAATAACAGCATCATAAGGACCAGAAAATAGATGAAAAGCAATAACAATAACAAGTAAATAAGACTGGTACTATGAAAAATGGAAGAATAGTGTGAACACAACATTAATCACTAGCAGTCTAAGACAAAACCCTATCAGACTAGCCTCACACCCGATACGAAGTAAAAAAATGCTCAACTACCTCCTAACATACAACCTTAATGCTCGACCTCCACACTATCAAGAGTTATGTCTTCGGAAATCTAAAGTCACGCCATGTCTTGTCTGATCACCTCTCCCCAATACTTCTTAGGTCGCCCTCTACCTCTTCTCGTACCCGCCAAAGCCAACCGCACACACCTCCTCACTAGGACATTTGGGCTTCTCCTCCGCACGTTCCTAAACCATTTGAGTCTTGCTTCCTGTATCATGTCATCCACAAGAGCCAAATCCACCTCCTCCCAAATATCTTCATTCACGATCTTATCCATCCTGGCGTATCCGCTCATCTACCTCAACATCCTCATTTCTGCTAATTTCATTTTTTGGAGATGTGAGTTCCTAACTGGCCAAAACTCTACCCCATACAACATGGCTGGTGTAACTACCACTCTATAAAACATACCTCTGAGCATCAATGGCACTTCTTGTCTCACAGGACTCCAGATGCTAGCATGCATTCCATCCATCCTATACATATACGGTGCACGACATCCGTGTCGATCTCTGCATCCCCCTAGCTAATCGATTCAAATTACTTGAAATTGTATCTCTTGGGGATGACATGTTATTCAAGCCTCACGTCCATGCCCGCTTCGGCGCTTCCCACGACTCGACACTGAACTTGAACTCCAGATATTCTATCTTAGTCATGCTCAACTTGAAACCCTTAGACTCAAGGGTCAGTCTCCAAACCTCCAGCCTCTCGTTAACGTTGTCTCACGTCTCATCAATTAGAACTATGTCATCAGTGAATAACATACACCATGGCACCTCCCTGTGAATATGGTGTGTTAGTGCGTCCATCACCAGGGAAAATAAGAACGGGCTGAGCGCGGATCCTTGGTGTTACTCCATAACAATTGAAAAATGCTCTGAGTCGCCTTTCACTGTCCTAACCCAAGTCTTACCTCCATAATACATGTCCTTAATCTCCCTAAAGTAAGCGACTAGCACACATTTTGCCTCCAAGCATCTCCAAAGAATCTCCCTAAGTACCTTGTAATACGCTTTCTCTAGGTCAATAAACATCATATGCAGATCATTCTTCCTATCCATGTATTGTTCCACCAACCTCCTAATAAGGCGGATAACTTCTATAGTTGAACGACCCTGCATGAACCCGAACTGATTGTCATATATAGACATTATCCTCCTCACCCTTTCTTCCACCACCCTCTCTTCCACCACCCTCTCCCAAACTTTCACGGTATGACTTAGTAACTTGATACCTCTATAGTTTTTACAACTCTGGATATCACCTTTGTTATTATACAACGGTACCACCGCACTCCACCTCCATTCATCCGACATCATCTTCGTCCTGAAAATAATATTAAACAACTCAGTGAGTCACTCCAAGCCTGCTTTAGTCACACACCTCCAAAATTCTACCGAAATTTCGTCAGGCTCGGTTCCTCTTCCCCTACTCATCTTACGCATAGCCCTCACGACCTCCTCAACCTTAATGCGTCAATAGTACCTAAAGTCTCGATGACTCTCGAAATGTCCTAATTCACCTAGCACAATATCCCTGTCCCCCTCTTTAATCAGAAGTTTATGAAAGTAAGTCAGTCATCTCCGCTTAATATGTGCCTCCCCCATAAATACTCTATCATCCTTGTCTTTGATTTACCTCACTTGGTCCAGATCCCGAGCCTTCCTCTCTCTCGCCTTGGCCAGCCAGAATTACTTCTTATCCCCACCTTTGTCCACCAATTCTTCGTACAAATACCCAAACATTGCAGTCTTAGCCCTCGTGATCGCCAACTTTGCTTCCTTCCTAGCTACCTTATATCTCGTTATGTTCTCTCTCCTCTCCTCCTCACACGTGCTCCCTACTAATTTCAGGTATGCCGCCTTCTTCACTTTCACTTTACCTTGGACTACTTTATTCCACCACCGTCGCTTTTGTGCCCGCCCGAATAACCCTTCGCGACCCCTAACACCTCTGTCACCGCCTACTTTGTATAGTTAGTCGTCGTCCACATAGCGCTTGCGTCCCCGCTACTCCTCCATGCTCCATAGCCGAATTTTGAAACAAATATAATTTGAGAAAATGACTAATATTTGTCAATAGATGAAGTATGTAATAAATGTGAAGACATTGATTTCCTGGAAGGACCCTCTAATAATTAACAAAAATCCATATATATGAGTTAGAACTCGATTTGGTTAGCGAAAGAGCAGGACAAAGAAAAGATGAGAAAAAAGCAAAGTTTTCTGCACATACCACAATTATTAATAAATCTCAAGTAGTATTATCTTATGAATCTAAAGATGGTTTATAAACCACCATAAGTGCCCTAAGCATTATCTTAAAACTTACATATACGTTCGTACCTAGATACAAATTAATTGCACTAATAATAATGCATTTTGGTGCAGATAATTAAACCTATTATGTTGAAAGAATAAAGCTCTTTGGATAGAAAGATTCCAAAAAAAAAAAGATTTGCCCACCCCTTTGATTGCATCAACAGAATCGAATTTAGAGGTTTTTTTCCCCTGCTAGAAAGAAATGGTTCTTTTACATAAATTTATCAAACATTTTCTTTGGTACTAGATACAGTTATGAACCATCTTTAGGCCTTCTTTATATAGTAAAAAGACTTTAGAAAAGTTATGTTCTAACTGCTATCTCGATATGAGACCTGAGAGATAACTCAATAACCGAATTTGTACTTCTTCCGTTTCAATTTACGTGAACATATTTCATTTTTAGTTCGTGCCAAAAAGAATGTTCTCTTTCCTTATTTGGAAATAATTTACCTTTATGCAATAATTTATAGCCACACAAAATATATGTGCTTCATTTTACACCACAAGTTCAAAAGTTTTCTCTCTTTTCTTAAATTACGTGCTCAGTCAAATGAGTTCACATAAATTGAAACGGAAGGAGTACTACTTTCCATCCTGATAGTGCAAGTTTCAATTCCTATCACACTCTTCATTTCCTTTTCCTTGTTTTATAAACTTTAAAAATACTTGACCAATTTGTCTTTTTATTTTGGTCCAAAATAAGTGTCCAATTATATAATCAAGAGAAAATTCAATTTATTTTTTCAAAATTACCTTTATATACGTATCCCTAAAAAATCTTTTACTCCTCACATTAAATTATGATGCAATATTTAATTAAGGGTAGTTTAGTCACACTAACTATTTTTGTCTAAAATTTAGTATTTTCTTAATGGATGTGCCCAAAGCAAATTAGTCACTTATTGTGGACAAAAGGGAGAATTGTTAATATATACTAAGTACTAGTAATTCGTATCCGAGTTAGAAACTTTGACTTCCCGACTATAAGTAGTTCCTAGATATATAGTCTAGCACAATAAAGGTACTAATAATTATAAGAGGACTATAGAGAAAACTTTTATATATATATATATATATATATATATATATATATATATATATATATATATATATATATATATATATATTTGTTAAATCAAATCAAACGATTCAATTTTGGGAGTCACAAATTAATGTAAAAAAATTATATTACTTAATCATGGTTAAGTTGTTAAAAATTTATATGCAAAATATTTGTCATGCATCTATTAACTTAGTGTAAATATCGGGTATTTGTAACATGAACAGGCTACTATCCGATTTACTCTCGCAAATCGGAGGCACCCTCCAAAATTAATGTATACGTAAAAAAAATAAATTGAAATATAATAACATTCTGAAAGGATCTTATCACGGGAACAAATAGGTAATGTAAAATTGATATAAAAGAGAATGTATTCACTTATATTTCATATGGCCTCAATTATAGACACAGAGAACAAAGCATCATTCTTCTCAATAATAGTACATTCTATAAAAGAGACGTTTTTTTTATTCTAATTGATAATAGTTTTAGATAAAGGTTCTATTTTATTGACATTACTCAGACAAAGAACAAAATTAGAAATATTTTATCATGTTTGACATGCATGAAGCACCGCCCATTTTAATATGAAGAAATATATTCGTCTAACTATCATGGAATTAATATGCATTATTGCCTTTATCTTTTAAACAAAAATAAAAGAATTCTTTTTACCTCAAACAGAATGTAGTCTCAATACAAGCAACGTAATTCATAAGATTAATACAGCATTATCTTCGTGAAAAGGTCTAATTTAAGTATTCAAATTAAATACATTCAAGTTTCTTTAATTTCCAATAGTTAATAACTTCAACTCCCTTAAATGGTTACACAGGTATTCAAAGGAATAATTTTTCTTCCTAGCATCCTGTTTTGTTATTGAATATGTGGTCATCGTCAAGGTTTAAAGTCTAATGAAATTGGTAAAATTCTTCTTAAAATCCAAACATAAATTCAAACATTTTCATTTTTCTTTATTTTTATTAGTTTTCGGTTTCATATTTTTTTTATTTTATTTTTTTTACTTTTTATCTTATGTGTTTTAATTTGATTAGGTTAGCGTTTAAAAATATAAAGAGAAAATACACTTGGAATATTATGGTTTTAAACTTGGCATACCATTACTAAAAGGAATATCATTAAATGTAACTCTCCACTTTTATAGATGAAAAAACAAGTCGGAAAGTAAGACCAAAACGAGAAATGTACAGACAATATCCCTATATAATATAGCAATTTATTATAAAAGTTGAATTTTTCTCGTAATCGAATATTATAATTTGTTATAATATATGTCTATAACAGTGCTTTACTGCAGCAATCAAAACTATCGAAACAAACGAGATTGTTATAGAAAGATTTGATTGTATTTTAAGAAACAAGAAGATTAATTAACATTTTCACTTAAAGAACAAACAACTCATATGGAAGTAACTAGAGCCACAATCAGTGTTGTATTTGTTTTGAGACACAGTACCCCTTCGGTCCAAAATAAGTGATTTTTTGCTTTTTTTCTTGTGGTCCAAAATAAGTAATTTTTTGGTTTTTTTCTTGTCGTCCAAAATAAGTAATTTTTTAGATTTCAAGAATGAATTAACTGTTTTTTTCCTACATTGCCCTTGAAATAATTAATGTTGGAGTATGTGTTAGAAGTGTTTATATGAAGAGATAGTAAAAATTATTATAATTAATTTTATTGCTAATTAATATTAAAAGGTAAATTTTTTAATATACGTAAAAATAATTTAAAAAGGAGTAGTTAGATTTATTGAAATTACAAAAAGGTCAGAAAAGCTGCAACTGTGAATTTAATGACAATAACTTATGTGGCATTAACTTCCTGTGTGTTTTTCTGGTCCTATTTGGATAAGTCTTCTCTTCTACTTTTTCCCTTTACCCTCCCTGTCAGCATGCTACCCTTATTTTTCTTTAATTCTTATTCTTAGGTGAAGAGTTTAAATTTGTGAAATTACAACTACCCATTGACCTCTGTTTTCATAGGGTCTTCTTTTTTTTTCTTTTGAATTTGTTTATCCTTCCAAATGGATGTTCACTATTTGCCAATTCAAATATTTTATTTATACTAAGATTCTCTCAAAAAAATTGAATATTTTAAATTATTTATTTTTAAAAGCCTAAAAATTTATACTTGAAAGTAGGTACCCCTTGTGTACTTGAAAACCCTTCACAAAAATTGGGACGAATAAAATTATCTTTCTAAAATGTTTTGATCTGATAGTGATCGAGAGAACAAAAAATTGTGAAATGAAGACATCATGAAATAGAAAATGTTCTTTTCCAAATAAATTTAAAAGGAGACAAAAGTACTCGAAGAATAATTGGGAGAGGGAAAAAACTTTCACGTGATTTGCAAAATCTAGATTGATATAAGTTTGATATGCAAAAATAGGTCCATTCTCCATATAGTAATTATACATGTATATATGGTTAGCCCAAAGGATGATCAAAGATGATGTTCAAATTTAAAAGAAGAAAAAAAAAATTCGATAAAGGGTGTTTAATATATTATTATATATCTCTAAAATGTAATATTTTATATTTGTACACAGTGTAATTTTTCGACGAAAGAATAATAAGTTGACCACGGCTTCGCCGCTAATACGTACCTACTACCTACATACTAGGTTTATTTTCCAAAGGACCAATTTTTTTAATAGTTTTACGCTACCTACCTATCATTCAATATAAGCATTTTCACTCACCAAATAAATTTTAAGCGGTGAAAAAAAAACGTTTAAATGATAGCCGTTTTTTAGAAAACTTTTCCACTTATATTTCTTAAACTAAAATTTCAAGATCTACTTTCCCGTTTTTAAGAATTTTCTTTTAATTATTTATTTATCATTAAGGTTGCTACCTAAAATTTTATTGTATCGTCTCGTTAAATCCGTCGTTACGTAACGATAAAATGTGTCACTTTATGTAACGACCGATTTGGTGTGGTCGCGTCGTTTCCTTGTGTTTTTCTCTCAATCTCACCTTTCATTATTATTAAATAATTTTATTTTATCATTTACCCGACCTTTTTATATATCGTATAATAATTTTTCTTTATAATATTGCAAGTTTATTCATCATATCACAGGTACGTGATACCATGAAACGACGCCAAAACAACACAATTCATCCAAACATTGTATTTATCAAACGATATAGTACAATACAATACGATACGATACGATACATTATAAAACGATACGTAACAACCATCCAAACAAGCGGTAAATCCTCAAGGATTGACTGATAATCTCATGAATATTAATACATCTTTCAATGATTTACTTGTAACTCAAAAAAGATTTTTATATAATTTTGGTTGTAAAAGAAAATTAAATAAAAAAGGCAAATATTAACAATTAAATCCATTTTTTTAAGGGTGGGGTAGGGGTGGCAGCAGTGGGGGCTGGTTTTAAAGCCTTGCAACAGTTGCTAGTAGCGGTCATGCATTGCCTCCAAAAAACACTATAAATACCCCTCCACTCTCCCATTCCCTAGACATTCAATCCAAACTCTCCACAACCAAAAAACACACACAGACACACAGTAGCTAGTTCAGAAAACATGGAGAATGGTACCAAAAAACTTAATAATGTTTCTTCTATAGCAGTTGAGCAGCCTTTACCAAAATCCAAGCTATGGAAGATAATAATGGTGGCTTCCATAGCTGCTGGAGTTCAATTCGGTTGGGCTCTTCAACTTTCTTTATTGACTCCATATGTTCAACTTCTCGGTATCCCACATAAATTTGCTTCTTTTATTTGGCTCTGTGGACCTATTTCTGGTATGATTGTTCAGCCAGTTGTGGGTTATTACAGTGACAATTGCACCTCCCGTTTTGGCCGTCGCCGGCCGTTCATTGCCGCCGGCGCCGCCCTTGTCACCATAGCTGTTTTCCTCATCGGATTTGCTGCTGACCTTGGACGTGCCTCCGGTGACCCTCTCGGAAAAGGGTCTAAGCCTCGTGCCATTGCTGTTTTTGTCGTTGGGTTTTGGATCCTTGATGTTGCTAACAACATGTTACAGGTAAAAAAAAATTAAGTAAAATTTCATCTTAGTTTTGATTTTTTAAAAATATATATAGACCAGAAAGTATAATTTAATCTTCAACCAAAAAAGAAATTATTTTTTTTTTCTAAAACGGCAGTAGAAGACGTCAGATTCACGGCAAACTTGTGTAATTATGTAGGAGTATTCCGTTTTCTATTTATTATTTTAATAATTTTGCTCACGTATAATTTAGATTGTGAGTAAAATCCAAACCTCCAGCTAGATATATAATTATTCTAGAAATATATATATTCAGCAGAATTTAGGTACAAACAAAAACAATTAGATTCCAGAGTATCGTCTAAAAAATAATTAAATATGCACATGAATATCTGTTAAAATTATCTGTATTTTGACTGACACCAATAAGATAGGGAAAACAATTCCTTTAGATAATTTACATGGGTGAATAATACACAATAATATGAATTGTATATGCACAGACATCCCTACTAAAGTGATGTAATATTACTCTTTACGTTATAAAAAGACCAATAACTTTATTCTCAACAAATTTTTAATAGCGTCTTTTTCACTATTGAATTAAATAATACAAAAAGTGACAAGTTGTAGTTTATTCTAGTTTCACCTAATTATCACCGATATTGATGTTCCAACATGACAATCCAATTTTACCAGAAAATCCAAAAGAAGAAAGTTACTGTTGTCTTCAACTTAATTACTCCATAAGCCTATCGGCTTCTAATTACATTTTTTAGTTAATTAATAATTGTAAATAATATTAAGTTGTATACTAAATTTTTACACTTGAAAATTCTATTTAAACTAATCAATTACTAATAATTAGTAGTATTATATAAAATTATGTATGATTACTTTTTAATATTTAAATATATTTCAGTCTAGTGGATAAAACTTAAATTATGAGTAAATGATTTCTGAAAATGCATTCAATTTTTGCAGGGTCCATGCAGAGCGCTATTGGCTGATCTGTCCGGCGGAAAATCCGGGAGGATGAGAACAGCAAACGCCTTCTTCTCCTTCTTCATGGCCGTCGGAAACGTCCTCGGTTACGCCGCCGGTTCCTACTCCCGCCTCTACAAAATCTTCCCCTTCTCAAAAACCCCAGCCTGCGACATCTATTGTGCCAATCTCAAATCCTGTTTCTTCATCGCCGTCTTCCTTCTCCTCAGCTTAACAACCTTAGCCCTAACCGTAGTCCGCGAAAACGAGCTCCCCGAAAAAGACGAACAGGAAATCGACGAAAAAGCCGCCGCCGGCGGAAAATCAAAAGTCCCGTTCTTCGGTGAAATTTTCGGTGCTTTAAAAGATTTACCAAGACCCATGTGGATTTTATTACTTGTCACATGTTTGAACTGGATTGCGTGGTTTCCATTTTTCTTGTACGATACCGATTGGATGGCTAAGGAAGTATACGGTGGAAAAGTTGGTGACGGGAGATTGTACGATTTGGGAGTGCACGCCGGAGCTTTGGGGCTTTTGTTGAACTCAGTGGTGTTAGGGTTTATGTCGCTGAGTGTGGAGTTTTTGGGGAAGAAGATAGGTGGTGTGAAGAGGTTATGGGGGATTTTAAATTTCGTGTTGGCTGTTTGCATGGCTTTGACGGTATTGGTTACAAAAATGGCGGAGAAATCGCGGCAGTATGACGCTCACGGCACGCTCATGGCGCCTACCTCTGGTGTTAAGATTGGTGCCTTGGCTCTCTTTGCTGTCCTTGGTATTCCTCTTGCGGTGAGTTTTTCTATTCCTTTATTACTCTATTCTCCAATTGATTTATCTTTCTTTTTTTCATTTTTGAAATTTCAATTTTTTTTTAATTTTTTTATACTATCAGTAAAATTTAATATGTTAATATCAAAATATTTACTTTATTTTCTAGATTATGTCAGAATTTATTGGTTACGAAAAGTTACTTAATTTAATTTGATAATATAAAAATATTTTATCGGTGTATAGAATAAAACTCTAGAAGGTATTTTAGTATTGATTTCATTTTTAATAGTTCCAGAATAGTAGAATTGCGCATTTTAAAGAACAAAATGAATTCATTTTAAATTTGGAGGTAAGTGAGCATAAGAAATTATTGTGTAATTAACCTTTTGAGGATTTGATTAATTTTTTGTAAATTTGGAGTGTGAATTTGATAGTACTATGATTTATAGATATATCTTTATCCTTGCATGTTCTTAATTAGGTGCTATTCGTCATATGAGCATGAGTAGATGATTAAGTCACAAAGAGTCAAAGCTATATTTGTATTTTAGCTGGATACTACTATATTTTAGGGTGATTTTTCTTTCTGTTTCTGAAAAACATTACATCATATTGAAATACGATTATTGGATGTTTGCACATGCTTTTGGAATAATTAGCAAGTTGGTTGACTAAGTCTATACATGACAAGAGGGTATTCTGATTTTGAGAATCATATTCTCCGAGCTGTGGAAAATTATAAAGATAGGCAAGTGTGACGATAGTGACCAAATTTGACACTTAGCGAATTAATATAACTAACATAAATTATTTGTTAGTTATACGATCTGGACATCCCCTCATCTGGATATATAGGTAGATCGTAGTTATTTTAATTTATTTGACTATTTTTCAAAGCAAAATTTGTTTTAAATGTTAGCTAATCAATCAAGAGTTTAGAAAAAGATCCCCCTACCCCAAACAAAGTCCTCCAAATAATAATATTGTAAATAATATATATACACTCGAAGGTGTATTTCCAAAGGAAATTCAATTTCCAGAACATAAAGGAAAATCTCGAAAAATAAAGAAAAAATAAAAGGAATCAAATATAGGTTATGGTCTTTATTACCAATAAAAATAATCATGATATATTTGTACGTGGCTTTATAAAAGGCAGCAAAGTCACACGCGTTAAATGTAAGTAGTTATAGTGACGAACAAAGAAGGTGTGAGAAACTTTTCCTTCTTTAATGCATCACATGATTTTAGTTTTGATGACTTTCTCTTTCGGTTGTGCAAAGTGCAAAAAGAGAACCTTTTACTGCCTCCCCCCTAGTAAATTATATATCTTCAAATAAAAAAATTGAAAATATTATTATTTCAATTCCAGCTCTAATTTGATAGGATTTTTTTTAGAATTTAACTCTATTTATTATCACCAAAGTTATCATGTTATATTGGTTTATAATAACATCTGTATACCATAAAAAATTATTACGTTTTTTACATTATGATTTGACATATAATACTACAAATGAATTATGTTCATAATTTTCTCTTATTATTTCTACTTAGTACCATTTGTTTATCCCACATAAGGATAAGGAGAATCATCTTCTTGCTTTTCATTAGGATAATGGAAGTTTCTATGCAAGATCAATTTGTCCTTTTTAAAATACAAAGGATTTTTATTATGACAAAAGCATAAATTCTATGTTCTCTACCTTTAATTATTCTTTGAAGATAGAAATTCTAACCGCACTTTTTTTCACTTTGATATGGTAGATCTTCTCTAAAAGCTTTTCTAGGAGTCTTTTCAAACTTTTCCTCTTCTGACATTAAATTGAGTTACTCATATGAAAATTATTACGTATTAAATTTTTATTTTTATTTCTTTTGCAGGTGACTTTTAGTGTTCCATTTGCTTTGGCATCTATATTTTCTAGTAATGCTGGTTCAGGACAAGGTAAAGCATACTATAACTTTATATCCTTAAAGAAAGAAAAACAAAAAGAAAAAAAAATTCCAAATAAAGGATAAGTATATGTAAGATTCTAATATGCTACCTTCTCTTTAAATTCCACAGGTTTGTCACTAGGAGTTCTGAATCTTGCAATAGTTGTGCCACAGGTACTATTTTTATTACTTATAATTTATTTCTCAATTTATCATCTGCAATCCTGGATCTATTTGTAAATCTAAATTAGTAACCTAAAATTCTAGGGTGGTACAAGTACTAATTAATTTCAAGGAAGTGGATAACGTACTTGTTCTTTTAATTATATTCCTCTAGGTTCTGTTATATTTAACACGAGTCTTGCTCTCATAATTAATAATGCCTTGTCACAACATATTTGAGCCACAAACGTGTAATCTAAATAGTTAAAAGTCTATGAACATGATAAAGTACATTAATTGCAAAATACTATCTATTACGTGTATACATCTGTTAAAGAATCAATTTGAGGTGCATTACAATCAAAAAAATAAATTGTGAAATGGGAGAAAGAAAGCCCCACAAATTCCTGTTATTGTCACCTAGGTCCCTACTCTCTCTGAATGTCTATGTGTCCTACAAGAAAAAGAGCAACGCTCAAATAGGGAAGATCACAACTGAAGGAATTTGAAAATGATTTGTAACTAAACGTATTAATATAGGATACGACCAAATGACTATATATGCTTCATATTCCAGGAATGACCCTTGTCGAATTAGGAGTTATCCAACATAAGTAAATGGACAAGAAAACTGAATCAAATCTGTGATATCCAAATCTCTTCTGTCTAATCAAACTTAGATTTGAGATATATATAGGTGATGACTTGATGCATGAATATCTTTAAATGAGCATAAGTTATATGTATACTCGCAGTATTTATTATTGTTAGTCGACCTAACCTATATAGTATAAAAAAATGTGTATACAAACTATCATTGCACGTAACATAAACTTGATCTTTATTAAATTGCTTTAATGGAAGAATGCACAATTAGTCTCTAACAATAACTAGTTGTGACCAAAACAGATGTTGGTGTCAATAGTAGGAGGGCCATGGGATGACTTATTTGGAGGAGGGAACTTGCCAGGATTTATTGTTGGAGCAGTTGCAGCTGCGGCAAGTGGCATTTTAGCACTCACAATGTTGCCTTCTCCTCCTGCTGATGCCAAACCAGCCACCACAATGGGTGGTTTCCATTGAACAATATTTAATAATAAAAGAAGAAACAGTAGCCACTTGTCTTTTGTAATTTTTTTTTTTTATTTTTCTAGAAAAAAAAAACATGCATATTATTAGAAGAGGCTACCTTTACAAGTGGCCTATGCATGTATTTTCTTTTCATAAAGCTCTCTCTAGAAGAAGAAGAAGGCTCTGTCAATGGGACCTTTTCTCTGTTCCAAACAAATGGGGTCATGTGTGTGAAGTAGTTTTCACGTTGTGTGTAACAAGAATTAAGTTGTCCAGTATAACATGTCTGGGCTAATGCTTTGTACCTTACTTTTCTTTTTTTCCCACTTTTTTTTTGTAATTTTCTTTCTTGGAAGGTAGGAAAAGAGGTGGTCGGTGTGAAGGTGGGGGTGGGGTTGGTGAAGGGAGATTAAGAAAACTTGTACTTCAAGTGGAAACAAATGTGATCAATATCTATCTATTATCTTTCTTTCTTCTATCCATGTCTCTCTCTTTATTTTTTTATAGTGTTGGGTCTATGTACTGTCTATCACTATCGCTTTACATCATGGAACTGAACCTAATTTATTTTTGGGAGTTTAATTTTAATTAATTAAAAGAGGGTTGGGTTATGGGTACTGGGTAATGGGCGTGTCGCTTTTAATTCAAAACGAGATGGACCAACAGCTTTGGATGGGGCATGCCACGTGTGCAATCCGTCAAGTTAGGGGTATATTTGTTTCGATAGTATGACGGTAGTGGCTTTTTTGAGCCAATAGTATAACGAAGGACAATTCTAAATAATTTTTAATAGTAGAGGGATATATCAAACCTTTTTCCATTAAAAAAAAAAAAGACTATGTGAAATATTAAATTTTGAATAGTTAAATGAATTTGAGTTCTTTAATATTGTGAGGGGTAATGTCTGCATATATACTGCCCTCTCCAAACCTCACTAGTGAGATTTTACTGGATTGTTGTTGTTTCTGTCCATGTCTCTCTTTCTCTCCTTTTTCTCTTTATTCCTTTTCACAATTTTTTTGGTGGACTGATAGCACTATTTTGCCTTGTTTATTGATGCCTCTTATAGTTTTCAAAGTATAAAGTATATTAATTAAAATATGCAGTATTTTTGGAACTTTTTATCATGTCTTGTTGGCCATAACAGCTAACATCCTCAGCAAACTGGATACGGAAATAGATGAAAGAAAAATTAGAATGTAAGGATATTTCATGTGTAATAAATGAGACTTGTACTTAAAACCTTCTGGGACTAAAGTGTAAACATGATGAACTAATATTCCCTTAACGACTATGTACACTACCGCACTTCATTCAGCTGCTCAATTCATTCAATTAATAATATAAATAATATACAAGCATCTTTTTTAGTAGTAATACTTATTTATACAATATTTCTCGTGTCAATTGAAAGGGATTTTATATTGAGATAGACAGGATATATATGATGTATGGTTGAACTTTCTTTTTCTTTTGTTTTATATTTCCTTGATAAGAAAGCTCTAGTAATTGGGCGACTGTGGCTTGAAAGAAAATTTGTCAAAGATAAAATAAAATACAACGAATGCATTTAAAAGGACAGGAAAGAGCAGGATAAGGGCATAATATGGACAAATGTTTGGAATTTTCAAAAGGGAAACTTACACAAATGTCCGAAATAAATTTCAACTTACCAATCTCTAGCCATTAGTCATAGATTTACTAAAACTAGCCAACAAAAATTGAAAAACTAAATAATAGGGTTCTTTCTCTCAAAGAATCACATGCAAAAATTATCTTTCATATTTTTAAGCGTGATTAGCAATATTAGATACAAGACGGAATGGAAATTTCATGAATGTGGTAGCAAATAAGGTGATGAAATACAAAAATCTATACAATATTCCAAAAATCTAAACAAAAAAAGAACTTTTTCAATGGGTATAGTTGAAATTCATTGAAAATATATAGATAA
>MU688907.1:32659-78712 GCA_026770625.1 Nicotiana glauca | reverse complement strand
ATAGGGTGGTTTTGGTCGAGGTTATGGTGATGGGGTGAGAGAAGAAAAGAAGAGGGTTCAGGGGTGTGGAGGTTGGTTGGAGAAGACGACCAGTGTTGAACCATCGATAGGGTTCCGGTGGCCCAAGTAGAGAGAAGAAGAAGATGAAGGGCGGCTAGGGTTATAAGGTTGAGGGGTATAATGTTAATGATCTGAAGGTGTAACGGTGGTGTATACATATATTAGAGGTGTGATGGGGATTTTTCAGCCATTAGATTAAGTCCGATGAAGGGCCAGGATCTATTGACATCACACGACGTCGTGTGATTTAACTAAGGTTCTCAATTTTATCCGTTAGATTAGCCAAACGAATGGTCCTGATCATTTTAGATTGAACGATGTCGTTTTATTTAATAGACAACCATTATTTCTGGGCCGTTTGATCAATTAATCAACGGTCCAGATTTAGTTTTTATACGACGTCGTTTTGCTTTTGTACATGCAGGCCGGTATTTATCTTTTGGGCCTGGTCTATGTATTATGTTGATTGGGCCACTGAATTTATTATTTGGCCCAATTTCTTTGTATTACAAGTTGTATTTTGTATTTTCTTGTATTTTCATATTATATTATTATTATTTTTTTTCTGTATTTGTATTACTCTTGTATTTTGTATTTTTCTTTTAATTTTCTAATTTTCTAAAATTAAGGGTAATTTTCTTATTATATTTTTTGTATTTTCATATTTAATACAAAAATGTATTTTGTTTCTTTTCAACAAATACTGGTATTTTCACACAATTATCAACAAACTACACACAAAAAATCATTTTTATTATATTTTTTGAATAATTTGCTTTTGGGCAAAAATCACGTGCTCACAGGAGTGAGTTGAGAATCTTTGCATTCATGATTTCGTTTCTAGGGACCATGGTCTTTCCAGAGCATGATAGGTGCATCAGAATTCGATTATCGGCGGTAGTCTCGTATTTACAAAGTAGCGAGGAACATACCATTATTCCTATGATTTTGGGAGACATTTTTCGAGCTTTGACCCAATGTTAAGAAGGTAGAGATTACTTCGAGGATGCAACATTTTGCTGTAGATTTGGTTCATAGAGAATCTTTATCATCACCCAATCGTGATAAATTTCAATGAAAACTGGCTGAATTACATTCGTTGTCATCCAAGCAGGGCCGCAAGTTGTAATCTTCCAAATGGAGTGAGGACCTGGCGGAAATTACTTGGTTCACTGGATGCGGATAAACTCACTTGGAACTATTATTGGTTCCCTTCCGCTAAGGTCATGCACATGTCGACATATCGCCCATTCTACATACTCATGGGTTTCAGAGGTTTCCAACCATACGCACCCTTATGCGTCATGCGTCATCTAGGGAGAGAACAAAAGAGGCCCCCGGCTGAGGACATGCGTCCATTCGTAAGGGAATTCACATGAGAGGAACCCCCAAAGGAGTCTTATGCACAAAAGGTTTGGTTTGGTGGTCCATTTTCTGATATAAATGAAATGGTAGCAGACCACAAATGAGGGGAAGTAAGCCTTGCATACCTTGAGTGGTTTCACAACCAGGCTATACCCGAGCAAAGACCCAAAAGATCCATAAGGCATGCAGTTAATTTGGGAAAGGAGATAGAGTCCAGAGTTAGAAATGCTTAAAGGAAAGTGGCACGAGAGTTCCAATCTCGTATTGATACTTTACAGGAAGATAAGGGAATACTGGAAGCAGCCATGGACATACAACAGGCTGATTTTGAGCAGGAAAGGGTTAAATGGGCACACGAGAAACAAGCACTCCAAGTCCAGATCCAAAAGATGAAGACAACTGCAAAAAAGTCAGAAAGGAACCAGGCTGATGAAAAACTCATAGACAGTCTGGAAAAGAAAGCCCTTGAATGTCAAGAGGACTTGGAAAAATCGGAAGCTACTCTGACAAGGATCCGGTCCAGATGGACAAGGGGGCAAAGCAGCTGGCACTTCATATGCAGCAGATAAAGAGAGATTACGAGGGGACCATCACCATCCTGAGAGAAAGAATAGTCACTCTCAAAGGTAAGGTAGTCAGGCAAGCTAGAGATTTCAGAGCGGATAGAAAACACTGTTATGACCCGATGGCACGAATGGAGGTACAAATGCATAAGTTCCAAGATCAACTCTTTCACAACTCTCGAGTGCTGGAAACGCGGGATCAACAGATAGGACAGCTGCTGCAGGAGAAAAATAGGATTAGAGAAGGGGTCAGAAACATTGCATATTACATTAATGCAAAATGTCGAGTGTGTGAAAACATGACCCGTACCACCTTTTTTGCGGCAGTAATGACATTCGTCAAACAAATAATGACCGATCTGGAGAGTCTTCAAAGGGATCTTGCACCAAGGCCTGCAGCCAGGCCGAATGATGCCTCGCGGCCCCCAGGGAATTTCGAGTCATTGATGTATACTTGATTTTTGTGTTGAGTCTGTACTGTCTTGTTGAAATTTGTAAGTCCGTCAGTCAGTCCTTTTCAAGTTTGCTTTGTTATCTTTTTGAAGTTTGTACTCTTCTTCCATGTGTTGTAGTAAAAGCAGTCGTTTTGTGAAAAATATTTTGTTACGTATTTTTTTACATCGGCCAGAACTACGCACGGTTTGATTCATGCGGAGACATGATATGTAGGCAATCCACATAAGATTCGACCACCACTAAAAAGAAGAAAATGGAAAGAGAGGGAAAATGAAAATAACCAAAATAACGAAAAGTTTGAGGGATGTTAAAAAGTGGCACAATTGTGAAAAGCCGGAATGGCGCATGCAACTGGAAGCAAATGCATGATAGAAATGATTAACTGCCTAGGTGCATTGCATCCCACCGTGCGATTGCATATATGTCAAACTCTAAAAACTAACAAGTTTGTTGCTTGTCCAGAGAACCCAAGTAGTTAGTTTACCTAAAGCGTACTGGCACATTACCATTATCAAACTAGATCAAAGGGATCAATACCAGTGATCATGTCTAGCCCCGATAGAGAAAGAAGTGCTGATGTAGAAGAGGTAGACGTGCAAGCGATGAAAGATGAGATACATAAGTTGAAATAGCAAATGATTGAGATGTATCAGGCCTAGACGAGGGGTCAGCCACCACCAGCCTATCTTGCTAACCCTACTTTCCTCCCAATACCCACCCAGTCTCCGGAGCAGCTTGTTTCAGACTTATCCCCAAATTTTCAACGTCATCAGGGAACCACCTCCCAAATACCACAACTCCCAAAAACAGTTCCATACCCTCCACAAATTACCCATGTCTTTATGGCACCTGCACCAGCCCCACTCCACAGGTCTTCCAGTGAGCATGTGTTCCAAACGCAGGATAATCAATATTACCCTCCCAAACCCACCTTCAAAGCACCTGAACCGTACCTTTACCATTCTCAACCTGGTATCTCCGCAGAACCTGAAAAGCAAACCAAGAACCCGGAGCAGGAAGAAATGTTTCGAAAAGTAAAAAGCCTGGAACAATCTTTCACGAATATGCAAGGTTTGGGCGGCCAAGTCAGAGTGGCGTATAAGGATTTATGTTTGTTACCAGATATTCAGCTAGCAGCAGGATTCAAGATGCCTAAGTTCGATCTGTATGACGGGCATAGTGATCCAGTGGCACATTTGCGAGGATTTTGCAGCAAAATGAGAGGGGCAGGTGGAAAGGATGAGTTGCTGATGGCATATTTCAGCCAGAGTTTGAGCGGGTCTGTATTAGAATGGTATACACGATAGGACCATGGTAGGTGGTACACCTGGGATGATTGGCACAAGCATTCGCCGGCCACTTCCAGTACAATCTACAAATTATTCCAGATCATCTGTCATTGATAAAACTTGAGAAAAAACCCGGAGAGAGTTTCAGGGAATAGGGTTTCCGTTGGAGGGAACAAGATGCGAGGGTCGGCCCTCCAATGAAAATGGGAGAGATGGTTGATTACTTTTTGCAAGCATTGGAGCCGACTTATTTTGGTCACTTGGTAACGGCGATTGGCAAGTCTTTCAATGAGGTTGTGAAAATAGGCGGCATGATCGAGGAAGGACTTAAGTCCAACAAGATCATGCGTTACTCAGCAATCAAAGCAACAACTCAAGCTATCCAGAGCGGCACCGAGGGTGTGCTCAGGAAGAAGAAGAAAGAAGATGTTGTAACGATCGAGTCGAGAGCTTGGCCCCGAAGCCCGTCATCTTACTATAACCATCCTCCACCCCGCCCTCAAACTTACCCCCACATTCCATATAGCCCACCCCAACACTACTACCCACATCCCGAAGCTCATTTTTCTGTTCACCACGCTCAAGCATACAGCTAACCTCCGGCTCACAACCAATGGCGTGCTCCCGCTCCATAGAATAGAAACCCTCCCGGTCAAAATTTCTGACCTAATCCATCATTCAGGGGTGACAGGACACAAAAGAAGAAAACATTCACTCCACTGGGGGAATCATATGCCAGTCTGTTCCACAGGCTCAGACAACTAAATATGCTAAGGCCAATACCATCTAAACTGCCAAATCCATCTCCAAAAAACCTTGATTACTCGGTCAGTTGCGAGTATTGTTTAGTACCCCGGGGCATGATACCGAGAAGTGTTGGCACTTGAAGAGTGCAATACAAGAGCTCATTGATACTAACATAATTGAAGTGCAAGCTCCTGAGGTACCGAACATCAACAGGAATCCAATGCCAGCCCATCCAGAGGCGAACATGATTGAAATCATGCATAAAAGGGGAGAGCCGAAGAAGCCATCGCAGACCGTAATGACAATTCAGTCCAGTGAGACAAAGACAATTGAACAACCAATAGGGGAAGGGTCAGTGCTCGAGTTGATTGAAAAGAGTGTTGGGCCATCTGTGACAGTGAACAAGGGGTCTCCAAGCCAAATCACAATGAGACAGGAGAGAGTAAAGGTGATTGTGCTAGGAGCAGTCCGCAAACCCGTCATAACTGTGGAAAGGGCCCGTGTTGACCAAGTTATCATCAAGCCGGTAACCCAATTACCGATAATCAGTAGCAAGGCAATTCCGTGGAACTACGGACGGGTGGCGGTGATGTATAACGGAAAGGAGGTCAAGGAGGAGGTCTGCGAGGCCCAAGGGTTAACTCGGTCGGGAAGATGTTTTGCTCCCGCAGATTTAAGGAAAGCCAAGGATAATTCAGCTTCAGCAAAGAAACTCGTGACCAAAGAGGAAGCGGAAGATTTTCTAAAAAAGATGAAGATGCAGGACTAGTCCATTGTAGAACAGTTAAAGAAGACACCGGCACAAATTCCTTCCTTTCATTATTGATCCACTCGGACGAACATTGCCGAGCATTAATGAAAATCTTAAACGAGGCACATGTCCCTAACAAAATCACAGTGAATCACTTGGAGAAAATAGCCAACAAAATCTTTGAAGTGAACAGGGTCACTTTCTCTGCTGATGAATTGCCTGTAGAGGGCATGGAACACAATAGGGCCTTTTATCTGGAAGTAAAGTGTGAGAGCTCTGTGGTCACATGGGTATTGGTTGATAACAGTTCGAGTACAAACATATGTCCTCTCTCCACTCTGACCAAACTGAAAGTAGAGAACGGGAGGATCCACAAGAACAATATCTGTGTGCGAGGATTCGATGGCGGGGGCAAAGACTCAGTCGGGGACATAGTGTTGGAATTGACGATAGGACCAGTGGAGTTCACAATGGAATTTCAAGTACTGGATATAGCTGTCTCATACAATCTGCTATTGGGTCGACTGTGGATCCACGCCGCTAAAGCAGTATCGTCAACTCTTCACCAGATGATCAAGTTCGAATGGGACAGGTAGGAGATAGTGGTGCATGTGGAAGACAATTTGTGTGCACACAGCGACACCATTATGCCATTTATAGAAATGGAAGATGATAAGAGGCCATGAGTCTATCAAGTTTCAGACACAATGACAATCGAGAAAGTGCAAGAGGGGAAGTGTATCCCTAACCCGAAGGTAACAGCTACATCGGTCATGGTAGCATACGAAATGCTAAAGAATGGGTTCATACCAGGAAAAAGTCTAGGATTTGCTTTGCAAGGCATCATACAACCAGTGTCCCTCCCTGAAATGCGGGAACTTTTGGTCTAGGATCCCAACCTACAGCCGCCGACAGAAAAAGAGCCAAGAAGCTGAAACAGAGGGCATGGGTCCTTCCAAAGCCAGTCCCACGTCTCTCCAGGTTATTTGTCAAGGCGGGTACCAGAAAATGACCAGCGACGACGATTCCCAATGATAAGGTTATCCCTGATAAGGAGTTGATAGAAAGATTTGAGCAATTGTCTAGTGAGGTGAACATGTTAGAACTTGGCGAGGGTCCTAGCCACGCAGAAATACAGTTTATCGGGCCAAAAGCGAAGATTAATAATTGGAAGGCTACTCCTCTCCCTACCCGGAGGGAGCCTTGGTAGTCTGTTTTGATTTTTCTTTAAGTTTGTATGGATTATTTCAGGTTTGTAATCCGAATTTCAGCTTGTTTTTAAGTGTGCAAACCTTGTTATCTTCCATTTTTAATGAAATGCAATTTCTTCTTGTTTTTCACTCCTGATAATTTTTATATTTTGTTTTCTTCTTTTATTTTCTGTATAGTTCCTTTTACGCCGGTTCTAATGATATGACGTGCATAAGGAATCCTCAACCCAGTCTAAAAAATCAATCTGAGATAATAGTTCAAGAGGTTGAGTGTGATTACGAGTCAGAATTTGACGAAGATGAGGCTCTTGAGGAGGTTAGTAAAGAATTAAGTCATTTTGAGGAAAAACCTAAGCCCAGTTTGAATGATACTGAAGCCATCAATTTAGGGGACGCGGGTAACATTAGAGAGACTAAAATAAGCATCCATCTCGAACCCAAAACTCGAAAAGAATTAATCAAAATGCTCATGGAATACAAAGATGTGTTTGCATGGTCGTATGACGACATGCTAGGTTTAATCACTGATCTAGTGGTTCACAAATTGCCCACTGATCCGACGTTCCCTCCTATCAAGCAAAAATTGAGAAAATTCAAAACTGATATGAGTGTGAATATTAAAAAAGAAATAACCAAGCAGCTGGATGCGAAGGTTATTCGAGTCACTCGATATCCTGAATGGTTGACCAATGTAGTGCCAGTACCGAAAAAGGATGGCAAGATCAGAGTATGCGTTGATTACCGCAATTTGAACAAAGCAAGCCCAAAGGATAACTTCCCATTACCCAATATCCACATCCTGATTGATAATTGTGCGAGGCGTGAGATTGGATCTTTTGTGGATTGCTATGCTGGGTATCATCAGATTCTGATGGATGAAGAAGATGCAGAGAAGACGACATTCATCACGCCGTGGGGAACTTATTACTACAGAGTAATGCCATTTGGTCTGAAGAACGTTGGGGCAACATACATGCAAGCAATGATCACTGTATTTCATGATATGATTCACAAAGATATTGAGGTGTACGTGGATGATGTAATCATCTAGTCAAAGCAGCAGGCCAACCATGTCGGAGATTTGAGGAAGTTCTTTTAGAGGCTTTGCAGGTACGACATTAAACTTAACCCTGCCAAGTGCGCATTTGGCGTTTCATCAGGAAAACTATTGGGGTTCATAGTCAGCCGTCGCAGCATCGAGTTGGACCCATCAAAGATCAAAGCTATCCTGGAATTGCCACCTCCGAAGAACAAGACTGAAGTGATGAGTCTGTTAGGAAAGTTGAACTACATCAGCAGGTTTATTGCTCAGCTCACATCAACTTGTGAACCTATTTTTAGGTTATTGAAGAAGAATTTCGCGGTCAAATGAACTGAAGAATGTCAAGAGGCATTTGATAAGATAAAGGGGTAGTTGTCAAATCCACCTGTGTTTGTCCCACCTGAACAAGGAAGACCATTGATTCTTTATTTGACGGTCTTGGAAAATTCATTTGGTTGTGTACTGGGGCAGCATGATGTCACCGGCAGGAAGGAACAAGCCATCTACTATCTTAGCAAGAAGTTCACGGCTTATGAATTTAAGTACACTCACCTTGAGAAGACATGTTGTGCCCTAACTTGGGTAGCTCAAAAATTGAAAGATTATTTGTCATCTTACACTACTTACCTCATTTCCCGCTTGGAACCATTGAAGTATATCTTTCAAAAGCCTATGCCCACAGGGAGACTTTCAAAGTGGCAGATTTTACTCACGGAGTTTGACATTGTCTATGTGACAAGGACTGCAATGAAAGCCCAAGCGTTGGCTGATCACTTGGCCGAGAACCCAGTCAATGAAGAATATGAGCCGCTGAAGACTTATTTTCCTGATGAAGAGACAATGCATACTAATGAGCTGGAACTAACTGAAAAACCAGGTTGGAAACTGTACTTTGATGGGGCTGCAAATATGAAAGGAGTTGGAATAGGGGTTGTGCTTATTTTTGAAATAGGACATCACTATACTGTTACGGCTCAGCTTCGATTTTATTGTACCAACAACATGGCTGAATATGAGGCATGCATTTTGGGTTTATGGTTAGCTGCAGACATGGATGTCCAGGAAGTTTTGGTCTTGGGAGACTCGGACCTCTTGGTACATCAAATTCAAGGAGAATAGGAAATATTGGATTTGAAACTCATACCATATCGACAATGTTTGCATGATCTATGTCAACGGTTTCAATTAATGGAGTTTAGGCACATCCTAAGAGTCCATAATGAAGTTGCCGATGCTTTGGCTACATTAGCATCAATGTTGCATCATCCAGACAAAGTTCATGTCGATCATTGCATATCCAAGTTCATGATCAGCATGCTTATTGTAATGTGGTGGAAGAGGAACTTGATGGCGAACCATGGTTCCATGATGTCAAGGAGTACCTCAGAATGGGGATATACCCGGTTCAAGCCACAGGAGATCAAAAGAGAGCAATTCGACGGTTGGCAAGTGGGTTTTTCCTTAGTGGAGGAGTGTTGTATAAAATAACACCAGATCTTGGATTGTTAAGATACATAGATGCTGAACAAGCTATGACAGTCATGATGGAAGTACATTCTGGAGTTTGCGAGCCGTACATGAGCGGATATATATTGGCGAAGAAGATCCTTCGAGCAGGGTATTATTGGCTCACTATGGAGCAAGATTGTATCAGCTTTGTGCACAAATGTCATCAATACCAGATACATGGGGGATTTGATTCACTCTCCGCCATCGGAATTGCACACAACGTCGGCATCGTGGCCCTTTGTTGCTTGGGGCATAGACATCATTGGGCACATTGATCCAGCAGCATCCAACGGGCACAGGTTCATTCTGGTAGCCATTGATTATTTTACCAAATAGGTTGAGGCTAGAACTTTCAAGTATGTAACTAAGAAGGCGGTGGTTGATTTTGTACACTCCAATATCATTTGTCGATTTGGAATCCCAAAAGTAATCATCACAGATAATGGTGCTAATCTTAACATCAATTTGATGAAAGAAGTTTGTCAGCAGTTTAAGATTACACATCGCAATTCCACCCCATATCGTCTTAAGGCGAATGGAGTAGTTGAGGCAGCCAACAAGAACATAAAGAAAATACTGAGGAAAATGGTAGAAAGTTCCAGGCTATGGCATGAGAATATACCATTTGCGTTATGGGTTATCGCACTACTGTTCGTACGTCAGTAGGTGAAACTCCTTATCTGTTGGTATATGGCACTACAGTGATTCTTGCGGAAGTTGAAATCCCGTCTCTTCGGATTGTCGCCGAGGCTGAGATTGATGATGATGAGTGGGTCAAAACCCATTTGGAGCAGTTGAGTTTAATTGATAAAAAAGATTGGCAGCAGTATGTCATGGCCAATTGTATCAAAGAGAATGGCAAGAGCGTATAACAAGAAGGTGCGTCCCAGGAGGTTTGAAGTGGGCTAGCAAGTGTTGAAACGGATCTTTCCACATCAGGCTGAAGCAAAGGGCAAGTTCGGCCCGTACTGGCAAGGACCGTTCATTGTGACCAGAGTATTGTCCAATGGCGCTTTATGTTTAATAGATATTGAAGGAAAATGCATAGATATGGCTATCAATTTCGATGCATTCAAGAGGTATTATGTATGATTTCTTAGTATAATCACTGATTGCTTGTACTTGGCATTATCTCGAAGGTTGAAATGATGAAGGCAATTTGTTCTGCTATCTAAACACTTTACAATTTGTTCACCCTTTTGAGCCTTATTTATTTTATTTTGTACCCCTCTTTTGGAATCAATAACCAAGAAGAAAGGAAAAGAGAAGAAAGAAAAGAAAAAGGGAAAAATATAAAGAAAAGAAAAACAGGAAAGGAAAATATACAATAATAAGTGAAGAGAAAAACTGTAACAATAAGGAATTTGGGTGAACTACGTTTGACCTGATTCCTCTTAAGGATACGTAGGCATCTTCATGGCTTGGTCATAGGGAAGTAAAACTCAAAAGGTCCCCAAGCAAGAAACTGGGGCAGAAGTTATGTTTGAAATGAGAAAGTTGGTTCCAAAAGTTGTAATTCTAACCTGTTGGATTTGGTTTGAACTTTTCGATACCCTTTTCTTTCCAAACCTATCCAAGAACCCATATTAACATCCAAAGAAAGACCTCCTGATCAGTCTTCGAGGGGTGTCAAGTCAAGCAAGTATAGATAATGCACATCAGGGGAAATACTCCGGTTTTAAGCAAGAAGAATGAAAAATGAGAGAGTCTTATTTAGTGAAAACCCGCAAGGTCACTGTAAGGCGACGTAAGCTGAGAGAAGTCCAAAAATGAGAGAGTCTTATTAGTAAAAACCCACAAGGTCACTGTAAGGCGATGTAAGTTGAGAGAAGTCCAAAAAATGAGAGAGTCTTATTGGTGAAAACCTTCACAGGCACCATAAGGAGACAAGGAACTGAGAAAGGAACGAACAAGTTAAGGTTGACGGTAGAAATCCGTCGAGGCATCAAGCAGAACAAATGTAAAATTTAGTAGAGAATTAAATTATGAGAATTTTGAGGCAGGAGCAAGATAACTGGAAATTGATTGAATTGAATAGACTGGGTTGATTAATCTGAAATGAACAACATGATCATTGGGATCGGTTATCCCATTCAGATAAGTCCTTTTTCTGTTCTCAAACGGTCTTCTAAAGGAAGATTTTATCTTTTATTCTTATCTTTTGAAATCATCGCATTTCTTTTCTTTTGGATAAGGCTTTTACAATAATAAATTGATTCTAATAAATCAGAAGAAATTTCATAGCTTACTACCAGTTTCCAACATGGTGCGAAGCAAAGTGTGGCTAGGACAGGCCGAAGATGATATGATGAGACGTGAAAGGCGTCATTAGAAATCCAAATGATGAAATTCTCTAAGATTCCGTGAAAGGAAAGGGATCAGATAAGAAAGACTAGAAGTGGAAAGCAACAATGGGGAAGTTTGTAGATAAGGGTTAGTCAGAGGGTCGAAAATTCTCGACCAAGTTCAAGGCAGTCGGACAAAACCAAGTATGGAAAGGAAAGAAGGGAAAAACCATCCCCAGTAGGAATATCACATCCAATTACACCACCTTAAACTGACCAATTTTTTCTTTGTGTTTGAAATAGGGACAGGATGTGTTGTTGATAGCGGAGCAAAATTTTCCGCGAAAAGAGAGCAAGTACCAAACAGCCACCAAACTGAGGCAGAAAATTTTCTTTGTTTGTTGAAGTTAGTTGAAGTCAGGAGCCCGCCTGGAGAACAGAGTCGTATTTTTTAAAGTTGTGAAGTCAGGAGCCCGCCTGGAGAACAGGGGTGTAATTTTTAAAGTTTTGAAGTCAGGAGCCCGCCTGGAGAACAGAGGTGTAATTTTTAAAGTTGTGAAGTCAGGAGCCCGCCTGGAGAACAGAGGTGTAATTTTTAAAGTTGTGAAGTCAGGAGCCCACCTGGAGAACAGAGGTGTAATTTTAAAGTTTTGAAGTCAGGAGTGCGCTTGGAGAACAAAGGTGTAATTTTAAAGTTTGAAGTCAGGAGCCCGCCTGGAGAACAAAGGTGTACTTTTTAAGTTTTGAAGTCAGGAGCCCGCCTGGAGAACAGAGGCGTACTTTTTATATTTTGAAGTCAGGAGCTCGCCTGGAGAACAGAGGTGTACTTTTTAAGTTTTGAAGTCAGGAGCCCGCCTGGAGAATAGAGGTGTACCTTTTAAAGTTTTGAAGTCAGGAGCCCGCCTGGAGAACAGAGGAATAGAATTAAAGTAAAGAAGTCAGGAGCCCGCCTGGAGAACAGAGGTGTATCTCTCAAGATGTTGAAGTTAGGATCCCGTCTAGAGAGCGGAGGAATACAATTCAAGTCAAGAAATCGGTGCAAGGCAGCAACAAATGAATTGCTATAAGAGAATAAAAGACAATAAGGCAAGAAGAAACACAAGAGCAAGTTTGAAGGTCTAGATAGGATTGTAATTCATAGACTATATATCCTAGTCTATGCTTCTTTAATTTTCTTTTACCATGGTGTAATAAGGAGGTCAGCAAGCAGTAACAGCAGCAGCAACAACAGTAAACACAGCTTCATGGTAGTCCCAGCTACCAAAACTTCCCGAACTGCATTGACCTGATTCCTTTTCAGCCAAGGATATGTAGGAAATCTTTGAAGCAAAGGTTTGGTCAAATCTTTCAAAAAATGCTTCACACGAAGTACTCAAACAGGCAAAAATCGCTCGTAACAGCTCCCTTTATCTTTCCACGAAAACTCTTCGTGTTAACGAGCAAAGAAGGGCAGCTGTGAGCACGTGATTTTTGCCTCACATGAATTACTCCCACAAAATCAAAATAAAAATATTTGTTTTATTGTGTGCAATTTTGTGAATCCTTCGTGGAATTTTTAGTAATTACTTGCATTTGTGTGTGTGCATGTTTTGTAGGTTAAATTAATAAAAACACAAAAAAATAGGTGGCAATTGTATTTACAATTTAAATCGACATTTTGGAATTAATCAATAATTATTATTTTTTACAAAAGAATAAAAATCATAAAAATATGTATTTTGCATTTTTTCAGTATTTAATGTCAAATCGTGTGATTATATTTATTTTTAGTATTTAATTACTTGTGATAAATATTATTTAAAGTGGATTAGTCAATTTTGGTTTTATAATTTGAGTTAGGATTTTTGGTTTAAATGTTGAAATTAATTTAGGAAGAAAATTAATACAAAGAGAAAAGAAATCGGAGTTGGGCAAGTTTCAAATAAAATCCCAAGCCCAAACGTTCAACACCCTAGTCCAGGCCCAAAATAACCCCCTACCCGGTCCAAATCTTCAAGTCTTAAAGACATGCGAAACAACGTAGTATGGTAATGGAACTACGTCGTTTCGACGTCAATAGATCTCCACTGTTCATCCATCCTCCATCTAACGGTCCAGAATGCACCCCGTAAACAGACCCGTAATCCGATCTGTCTGCATCAGAGACCAACCCGATCTCAAAGACGTCTAAACAACGTCATCTCATTTAGTCAGATGATCCAGGCCGTTGATCTTAATTGATCTAACGGCCTAGATTTGTTCACCCATCCCGTATATATACCTCCAAATAGACCTCGCCCCCCTTAGAACTCCCCTCCCCCCCCCCACCGTCTCCTTCGTCTCCAACATCAAAGACCAGACCTCCCCAAACCCTAGCCAGCCGCCACCTCTCTCCACCGCCCTGAACCCGACGGCCCCTTCTCTGTTCACCACCAAATTAACACCTTAGCTTCGCCTCAACCTCCCCATTCCAAATATCCAAACTATTTCCCTCGAATCTTGGCCAGGCTTCTCGAATCTTAAATCGAAAAAGTCTGGTCGAACCCTAGTTTACCCGATTGACCCCAAATTGACACCATACAACCACCGGACCACCCTCACACCAAATCCCTTACCAGGTTCCCCTGAATCCCCTTCAAAATGCTAAAATCTCGAATCTGAACACTAAGTTCATAAATACAAAGAGGTCTATAAGGGATTCTTCGTCTGGATTGGGCCTTAGCTTTGGGTTTTCACATGAAAACCCAAGTTTAAGGTCTAGTCCGGTCAAAAAATTAAAAGACCTGTCAAAAATTGATTTGAGTCCGGTCTGAGCTCTGAGGTATTTTTTTTTCTTTTCTTTTATTTTGTTGTTGTTGTTTTTCTTAATTTTCTTTATGTTTTGTCATTTACTTCTTCCCTCTCTTTCGGATTTTTTATTTGGTCCAGTTTTCTTGTCAGTTTTTCCCTAAACGCATGCTAGAAAACCTTAAATTGTTAAATAGGTTGTTCATTACATTAGTCTGAATTGCATAGTCAGTTAGATTTTTGTTACTCGAAATTGCTGTTATCCCTAGTTTGTCATTTGAACTGTCTGATTTGGTAACGAATGTGTTTTGCTGGTTTAAATGGGTCAATTAGTCGGGTCATTAACCCATGACCCATTTGAGGGTCAGACTAGTTTGTTGCAATTGGCTGGAAGCCGAAGTTCGATTGGCCTTGGGTCAAATTTGACCCAAGTTGTTCTGGCAGATTAAATAGCAGGGGGTTTTAGTTGATTAATGAAGAAGGGACAGGGGAATTAATCTAAAACTATGGTGTGCCCATACCATTAATTTAAAATGCAGGTTGCACATACCAATTGAATTAAAATAATGGGAAAGGGGGATAATAGTGGAACTGACAGTCTTTATAGGCTGGAAAATTAGAGAATGATTGGGAATTATTTTCTTAATTATTTAAATGCTTTTAAGAGCTAGAAAGGTTTTAAAATTTGGATATAAAAGACAGAGGTGACACAAGAAGAAAGGTAGATTGACAGGGATACACTCTGATATACACTCTGCCATACACTCTAATATACACTCGGCTATACACTCAAAAACACTGATTTTAATTGGTTGTTTAGTTTGTTTTGCTGGTTTGAATTGTTAATCTCTGGGCTACTGTGTCATTGAAACTTTCTGCATTCCATTGTTTGGTTCGGACTGGTTTTACTGGTTATTTTCCTGCTGCTGAGTTCTGTTACTCTTACTGCTGCATCTGACTCCTTTTACTCTCATTTCCAAGTATATCTTTAAACTGTAATGGAATGGAGTTTTCTTTTTGAACAATCTGTATGAGGATCTAGATTTAAATTGAAGCTTGTAATTCTGTAGTTTTCCATTTAAGTTGTACAATTCCATGAAAATTCAGTTCTTGTTCATGTTGGATGGCTGATTCATGCCAGTAGTTTAGGCTGATTTATATGTCCAAATGAAATGCTTAAATGTTAGTAATGTAACATTGTTTGTATTTTACTTATATGGATGAATTGCTAAGCATCCTGGGAAGAAAAATGGACATAAGGTTCAATCATGTTAGAAACTAGAGTTAATCCTTCATAGCACTTCTGCACTCTGTCATGTATATGGATGTTAAAGAAAATATACTTTCATTTATAAAAGAAGAACAATAGTTTTAAACAGCATCTATTTAAATCTTCAAGGTAATGCATTTTAATAAAAATGGTCTTTGTTTCAGCTTAGTTCGAGCCGCTCAGTTTTCTATTTTTACGGGTTGTGACATTTTGATTTGGCCCGCTTTGGTCTGAATGTGTTATGTAAATTGTTGGAGATCTCATTTTTCTAAGTCACTTTCTTTTTATTACTCGTGGATGGTTTAAAAGTGCAGGTCAATACTTAGTTGGTTAAGAACTTGAAATAGGCCAATACCTAGTTGGTTAAGAACTTGAAATATGTATAAATTTTATATCATCAATTACTGTATCTAATTATTCATGTATTTTATCGTCAATGAGTTAGTACTTTTCAATCGTTATAGCTAATTTATGTGCAATGGATTCTGTTTAGCTTGGGATTAAATTAAACATGCAATTTATTGGTTTAGGCCATAGAACTCTAAACTGGATCTAGGTTATGGCAGTGTTCTAACAAAGTATTTTAGGTCGAAATAATTATTGTTGTATGGCCCGATTTAACAAGAACTGGAATTTGGTTCATCTTTTCTATAACAAATGATAGAATGTTAGAAATTGTAGGCATAATTATTGTTGTATGGCCCGATTTAACAAGAACTGGAATTTGGTTCATCTTTTCTATAACAAATGATAGAATGTTAGTAATCGTAGGCATAATAATGAGTTATAACCTCATTCAATTACTGTGTTGACCTTAGAATTTGAAGCGTTCCATTTAGCGAAAATTCCATGGCCCTCGCAAAGTGCTAACGCGTAGTCACTTTAGGTGCGTATTTTAATAATCTACTTTCCTAAACTCGGGTGCACATTTATGTGACCCAAATACAAATCTCAACGATGTTAAAATATGTCAAAAACCACATGTGCATTTTGGTGACGTGGTTCGAGACGTGTTTTTAATAACGTTGCAATTTTCTTTAAAAGATGAATAAAGCGGTTAAAACTCAAATTTGCACATAGGCTCATAATTGTTTAAAATCCGATAATTAAGTCAGATATAACAGTTGAGCGACCGTGCTAGAACCACGAAACTCGGGAATGCCTAACACCTTCTCCCGGGTTAACAGAATTCCTTACTCAGATTTCGGTTCGCGGACTGTTAAACAAAGTCAATAATTTCCTCGATTCGGGATTCAGCCGGTGACTTGGGACACCATAAATCTCCCAAATGGCGATTCTGAATCTCTTAATAATAAATTCCGTTTCGATTGTCACTTCAAGTTGGAAATAACTCCTTTATTATATCCCTTCACGTGGTGTAGTAGGAAAAAGGAGGTGTGACAACCACAACTCAAAACTTTCGAAGTTGTTCTCACCCCTCTATGATGGCCGCCATAAGGTGAGGAATGACAAGCCTCTAGAATGCTAAATTGCTCTCCCTCCGGGACACACCTTCAAATCATACCATCCGTGCAAATCTTAAACAACTATGGCTCATCCCAGTAGAAGTCCAGACTATCCCGTTTGAGCTTCTTCCTTTGGTTAGAAGAGAGCTCACAAGGGATGATGCCAGTCACAATGAAATTAGCAATGTCCGCAAACCATGGCATATCACACATTGACGCAAAAAGTAGTTGCTCATCGGGGAATGTGTCATTGATCTCTAGGCCATCACACGACCTTCCTTCCTCCTCCAAGCGGGACAAATGATCCGTAACTTGGTTCTCACTACCTTTCCGGTCCATAGTAGTAACACCCATCTCATCAATATTGCCTTGGAGTCTTTCTTTGTAATCAAGTACCTAAGGGCGGCATAATCGGTGTGCACAATGACCTTATCCCCTATAAGATATGGTCGGAACTTTTCCATTGAAAAAACAATGGCTAACAATTCTTTCTCAGTGACCGTGTAGTTCCTTTGAGCCTATTCATGGTCTTGATTGCGTAGTACACCGATTGAAATATTTTATTTAACCTTTTTCTCCAAAACAGACCCAATCGCAACGTCATTTGCGTCGCACATGAGCTCAAAGGGTAAGCTCCAACATGGTGCAGTAATGATCGAGATAGTGGTCAACTTATGCTTGAGAAGTTCGAAGGCCTCCATGCATTTCTCATCAAACACAAACCTAGCATTTTTCTCTAGCAACTTGCAAAGGGGATTCACAACCTTCGAAAAATCCTTGATAAACCGCCGGTAGAACCCCGCATGTCCAAGAAAACTCCTCACCCCTTTGACAGACTTAGGGGGAGGGAGCCTTGAAATCACCTCAATATTGGCTTTGTCTACTTCATACCCATGCTTAGAAATTTTGTGTCCCAACACTATGCCCTCTTCAACCATGAAGTGGCATTTTTCCCAATTAAGAACGAGATTCGTTTCTTCACATAGGGCCAAGACTCTATCCAAATTTCCCAAACACTGTTCAAATGAATCACCAACCACGCTAAAATCATCCATAAATACCTCCAAAATGTCTTCTACCATGTCAGTGAAAATAGCCATCAAGCATCGTTGGAAGGTCGCTGGAGCATTGCACAACCCGAACGGCATCCAGGAGAAAGCAAATGTACCATATGGGCAAGTAAATGTGGTTTTCTCTTTGTCCTACAGAGTGATTAAGATTTGATAATAACCCAGTAGCCATCCAAAAAGCAATAAAAGGCTCACCCGGCAAGGCGATCAAGCATTTGGTCAAGGAATGGCAAAGGGAAATGATCTTTTCGGGTCACCTTGTTCAGCTTCTAGTAGTCCACGCATACCCTCCATCCAGTAATGGTCTGAGTGGGAATAAGTTCATTTTTTTCATTTGTCACCATAATCATTCCACCCTTCTTCGGCATACATTGCACCGAAAAATTCCATGAGCTATCAGAGATTGGATACACCACACCTGCATCTAGCCACTTGATCACTTATTTCTTCACTACCTCTTGCATTGCCTCATTGAGCCTCCTTTGATGTTCTAAGGAAGGCCATGCATAATCCTCCAAAATAATTTTGTGCATGCAAAATGCGGGGCTTATTCCTCGAATATGTGCCAGTGTCCATCCAATTGCCCTTTTTCGCCTTTGAAGCACCTCCAAGGTGGCCTCAACCTGCATGTTAGTAAGGCAAGAATAAAGAATAACTGGTAAAATAGAATTAGAGCCCAAGAATTCATACATGAGGTGAGGAGGAAGGGTCTTCAACTCTAACATTTGTGGCTCCTCAATTGATGGCTTTATTGGAGGCGTCTTTCTATTTTCGAGGTCCAAGGATAGCCTTCTCGGCTCATAAGAATAGGACCCCATTCCATGCAAGGCATTTACGCACTCCACTCGGCTAGCATCCTCATTGACATCAAGATTTAGAAGCACGGCCTCAAGGGGATCCTCCACGTTAATCATAGAACTTGTGTCATTTACGATCACAGCTGTGACAATGTCCACAAATGAGCACACCTCGGTGATATTGGGTTGCTTAATGGATTTGCAAACATGGAAGATGATCTTCTCATCACCCACTCGGAAAGTGAGCTCACCCGCTTCAACATCAACCAATGTCTTTCCCGTTGCATGGAAATGTCTTCCTAGAATAATTGGGACTTTAAAGTCCACTTCACAATCCAAAATGATAAAGTCGGCCGGCAATATAAACTTGTCCTCCCGGACAAGCACATCATCAATTATGACCAAAGGTCGTTTCATCGAACGATCATCCATTTGAAGTCTCATTGAGGTCGGCCTAGGTTGCCCAATTCCCAAAGTCTTGAAGACCGAATAAGGCATCAAATTTATGCTAGCCCCCAAATCACAAAGGGCCTTCACAAAAGCCGCAGTTCCAATAGTGCAAGGGATAGTAAAAGCTCTAGGGTCTTCAAGTTTTGGGGCCATAGAATGTACGATAGCACTGACTTGATGAGTCATTTTTATTGTTTCACAATCCATCGACCGCTTCTTTGTGACCAAATCCTTCATGAATTTTGCATAGCCTGACATTTGTTCAAGTGCCTCCACCAAAGGCACATTATTGTAAGGCTTGTCATCATATCAATGAACTTTTTGAACTGATTGTCACTCTTTTGCTTTGCTAACCATTAAGGATCAGGCGGAGGTGGCCTAGGCAAAGGTGCCTTGGCTTTGGGCACCACCGGTTCGGGCATGTCAATCACGTGTTCCCTAGACGGGTTCACGGCATCTTGAGTTTCCACCTCGGCATCATTAATGTCAATCCTTACCTCATTGTTCACCTCATTCTCAACCACATCTTCAACTATCAAAGGTACATCATCTTCCTGCAACTCAACATCATCATTCACAACTTGCTTGTATTTCGAGGCATGCACATCACCGCCTCTTCCACTTCTTGTTGTAACCACCATCACATGATTGTTTCCACTCTTCGGGTTCACTACCGTATCACTTGCTAGAGCACCCTTAGGGTGAGTATTCAATGATTGAGAGATTTAGCCTAATTGCACCTCCAAGTTCCGGACAGAGGTATTGTGGGAAGCCAATTAAGCATCGGAATCTTGGTTCTTCATCATCATTTGTTCGAACATCATTTCTATTCTTCCCATACCATTACTCGAAGAACTAGATCCTTGATATTAAAAGAGAGGCGGATTGTTCTGTTGTTGGTACATCGGGGGGCCTTTGAAAACCTTGCCCCTAGTTGCCTTGGTTTCCATTGTTGTTCCACCCGCCTTGGCCATTGTTGTTCCAATTGTTATTATTACCATTCCAATTCCCTTGGTTGCCTTGATTGTTGTTCCCCCAATTACCGCCTTGGTTGTTGTTGTTCCAATTACCACCTTGGTTGTTATTGTTGTTCCAATTACCACCACCTTGTTGTTGATTGCCCCAATTTCCTTGGGGTCGCCATTGTTGGTTTGAAGAGTTGCCTCTATTGCCTTGATAGTTGTTGACATATTGTACCTCTTCACTTTGTTCATCATAACAATCATTTGAATAAACATGACCATCATTATCATATTGTTCAGAATTCCCTTGGGCTTGTTGTCCTCTTTGCTTTCTCTTATTGACAAGCATATTTACACCTTCCATGGCATTGACTTGGTGAGGATTTTGAACTTGTTGCAACTGAGCCTTCGCCAATTGATTCAAAGTAGTAGTAAGCTTAGCAATAGCTTGACTATGATCGTGTAATTACTTGTGCAAATGGATGACCGTGGGGTCACCTTGGGGCACATTCGTTCTACTTTGCCACGCCGAAGAAGTGTCGGCCATATCGTCCAATATCTCACATACCTCAATGTAAGGAAGATTCATAAAGTTTCCCACAAACAATTGGTTCACGATGCATTGATTCGTGGGGTTGATTCCCCGATAGAAGGTTTGTTGAATCATCGCCTCAGTCATATCGTTGTTTGGGCATTCTTTCACCATTGTTCTAAACCGCTCTCAGATCTCATGCAAAGGTTCCGTGGGTTCATGCTTGAAAGCTAGTATCTCATCTCGAAGTGCCGCTATATGCCCGGGTGAGAAGAAATTAGCAATAAATTTATCCCCCAACCCATTCCAAGTTGTGATGAAATTATTGGGGAGTCTCTCTAACCAATCCAATGTTTTCCCCCAGAGTGAGAATGGGAAAAGTCTCAACCTAAGAGCATCTTCGGACACATTCGTTTGCTTGCTCCCCCAACATGTATCTACGAACCCCTATCGGAGGCGCCCGTGAAATTACCCATGTTGCTCGAGCAAGGTCAACATCACATTGGTTATTTGAAAATTCCCAGCCCAAATTCGGGGAGGGACAATAGCACTTGCATACCCTTGATTCGGTAATAATCTGGGAGCCACTCTTGGAGGTGGCGGAGGAGGGTCTAGAATATTATCATTTGGATTAGCATTGGCATTCCGGCCTCTCCGTTGTCCTTAAGGTGCAGGAGGCACCTCATCTTGCTCAAAATCATCTACCTCCTCCCCCACTATCACGTTTCCAAGAGGGTCATTAGCGTTGTTCAATGCCATATTGGTACCTGAGTAGTAACACAAACAAGTAAGTAAGAAAGAAGGAAAGAAGAACAATACTCAAAACTAACTAAATAGATAGTCAAAACTGTTAGCTCCCCCGCAACGGCACCAAAAAGTTGATCGCATCCAACTCCGCACCACTAAAAAGTAGTGAGAGAGGGTTGCAATAGCTTTTACCCGATTTGTGGGTTGGGATCGATTCCACAGAGAGCTAGGATTGGAGTCGAGTATCTATTTAGCTTAGGATTGCATGTATGGTCTTAACTTATCTTCCATTCATTTTTGTTTTTTTTCTTTATATTCTACTATGATCAAACTACAAATTATAATTGTAACTAAATTATACAAAGAGTAAATTGCTACACGTTGTATCTAATAGTATAAAGGCACTAGGGTAGTGACCTTCACCTAGGTGGCTAATTGATGGGTAATTGCATCTAAGGCACGATTGACATGATTGGAGAAATATGTTATAATTGTTACTTAATACTACCCACTCTACACCTCTCGGTAGAAAGAGTGGTTTTGCCCAATTGACTCTCTCTCGACCAATTGGGTATGCATATTTACCCGAGCAACTAGGGTTCAAGTCGGGTAATTACTCTCTCGAGATTTAACCCTTTAATTTGAACTATCAAATCTCTTGAGTCCATCCCAATTCCTTTTTGAGTCAATTTTGGAGACTTATACATTCTTTCTCAAGAAGAGCCAAATCAACTTAGCACAAACTAGTGTTTGCAACCACTAATTCATAAATTAAACCATAAAATTGACCCAAATAACAAACACCCATAATCTATCTAACCATAAATCAACACCCATCAATTACCCATACTAGGGTTGAGCCACAACCCTAGCTAATGGGTTTAGCTACTCATGCTTGAAGATAAAATCAGAGAAATCGATGAAAAGAAAGACATAGTATTAAATTACTAAAGTAAATATAATGATTCAATTGCTAAATCTACGTTAAAGTGCCCAAAATGGCTACAAAATAGCTTCTCGCAAGCGCAGCTGCTGTTCTAAATTAACTGATACCCTAAAAATAAAAAAAGGTTCTATTTATACTAGTATAGAAAAACTGGATAAAAATACCCCTGCATGGTCAGTGCGGGCTGCACAAAATGAAATGTGGCTGCACTAGGCTTTTGATTCTTCAAATTCACTTCTCTGACTTAGGCTCCGCGGACCGCACAGAATGGACCGCGGCTGTGGAGGCAGCTAGCGCGGTCTGCATAGAGTCGACCCGGACTGCATAGGTTTGATGATAGGCTCTGGACATCTCTCTGAAGTTGGCTTCCGCGAACCGTGTAGAATGGTAGTGCGGCCGGAGAGTCTTCACTGCGGACCATACAATCTCCAATGCGGCTACACTGCCTTAACACTTGATTTATCAGTTCTCTGAATCTCCCTAGTATGGACCGCACAAAGTGTAGTGCGGCAGCACTAGACCTATTTGTCCTGAGTTTGCCTCGTCTTTGGTACTTGTGCAGGCTTCACTCCTTTTGAGCCGATATTTGACATCTCGTCACTTTGTCGATCAAACCTGCAATCAAGCACAACTTATGATCCTTTTGGGACTATTTTGTAAGAATTTGTAATCAAAGTGTAAGCAAGAAGATGTATGAAACACATCAAAATATCTAGTTATCAAGCCTCAGCTGAAATTTGATGATGAGGTTCCAACCTAGACTGTTCCTGCCAGACCAGCTCAGGTTCTAGAGGGGTTCATAGCCACCCTAGTACTTCAGGATGCTGTGGTCCGTCTAGTGGGCCTAATGGAGAGTGTTTCTCAAATCGACACATTTCTAGTAGCACAAGCTGTCTCTCGGGCTGAGGGAGGATTTTAGACTCCCTCTACTCACACTCTGGAGCAAATGGCTCCCTAGTTTTAGACTCCAGCAGCTCAGCCAATTGGGGTAGTTCTGTCGGGTGTTGCAGCACAAACCGGTAATAGATTATCTATGTCTTCTGAGGCCTTGTTGAGATTGGACAAGTTCATCAAGCTCTTTCCACTTCATTACAGTGGGGAATCTTCTGAGGACCCACATGATTATCTTGACCGTTGCCATGAGGTATTGCAAAACATGGGGATAGTGGAGATCGATAGGGTTGATTTTGCTGCGTTCCAGATCATAGGGTCCATAAAGAGATAGTGGAATGACTTTGTGTTGACTAGACCAGTGGGGTCGCCTGCTTTAACTTGGGACCAGTTCTCTTAGATATTTTTTGAGAAGTTACTTTCTGTTACACTGAGAGAGGATTATCACAGGCAGTTCAAGCGTCTCCAGCAGGGAAGTATGACCGTCACTCAGTTCGAGACCCGTTTTATTAATTTGGCCTGCCATGCTCTTTTTATACTTCCTATCGAGAGAGAGAGGGTGAGGAGGTTTATTGAGGGACTTGATCAGCCTATCAGATTGCAGATGGCTAAAGAGATTGGGAGTGAGATTTCTTTCCAGGATTTAGCCAATGTTGCCAGACGAGTTGAGATGGTTCTAGCTCAGGTTGTGTACAGGGGTCTAACAAGAGGTTGTCTCACTCTGGTGGATTCAGTGGGGCATCATCTGGAGTTCGAGATACTTTTAGTAGGGGCCATCCTCCCAGGCTATTTCATTCAGCACTGCAGGCATCCTATGGAGCTTCAAGGAGTCGTGGTCCCTATGCACCTTCTTTGGGGAAGCCATCTTATAGTGTACCACCATCTCCTATCAGAGCACCTCCTCTTCAGAGTTATTATCATGGTCAGTTGGCTCGTATGGGTCAGTCTCAGTTTCCACAACCACAGTATTAGGATGACTGTTTCGATTGTGGTGATTATAGGCATATCTGGAGAACCTGTTCTAGATTAGTGGGCGTTCTGCCATAGTAAATAGGTTTTTGTGATATGATTCTGGAACCGGGCATCCCACCGCCTGCTCAGCCAGCTAGAGGTAGAGGTTAGGGAGCTAGAGGTCGAGGTCAGGTCGCTAGAGGTAGAGGTCGGGTCGTTATAGGTGGAGGCCAGGCAGCTAGAGATTGAGTCCAACCAGCAGGAGGCCATCCCAGAGATATGGTTCAGAGTGGTAGGGCCCAGCCCCTATGTTATGCTTTTTTAGCAGGCTTGAGCCTGAGTTATCTGATACAGTTATCATAGGTATTGTTTCGGTTTGCAATAGAGATACTTCAATTCTACTTGATCCAGGGTCTAATTACTCCTATGTGTCATCTTACTCTACTTTATATTTGGTTATGCCTCGTGATTCTTTGAGTTCTCCCATGTATGTGTGCATACCGGTTGAGATTCTATTTTTTTAGATCGTGTCTATCGCTCGTGTGTGGTTATTATTGGGGGTCTTGAGACTAGCATAGATCTCCTACTTCTTGATATGGTCAATTTTGATGTCATTTTGGGGATGGATTGACTGTCACCTTATCATGCTATATTGGACTGTCACGCCAAGACCATGACCTTAGCCTTGCAAGGGTTGCCTCGATTAGAGTGGAGAGGGATTCCTGGTCATTCTACCAGCAGGGTTATCTCTTATATGAAGGCTCGACTTATAGTCAAGAATGGGTGTTTGGCTTTGGCTTATGTTCGTGATTCTAGTACGGAGGTTCCTTCCATGGATTTTATACCAGTTGTTCGAGAGTTTCCAGAGATATTTCCTGCGGACCTGTCGAGGATGCCACCCCATAGTGATATTGACTTATGTATTTATTTGGTTCTGTGCACTCCGCCCATTTCCATTCTGCCATACCGCATGGCCCCACCAGAGTTGAAAGAGTTGGAGGAGCAGTTGCAAGATTTTCTTGATAAGGGCTATATTATACCTAGTGTCTCGCCTGGGGGTGCACCCGTGTTGTTTTTAAAGAAGAAGGATGGATTGATGAGGATGTGCATAGATTATCGGTAGTTGAACAAAGTCACCATCAAGAACAAGTACCCATTGCGGAAGATTGATGACTTATTTGATTAGCTTCAAGGTGCCAAGATGTTTTCAAAGATCGATTTGAGGTCTGGCTACCATCAGTTAAGGATTAGGGCATTTGATGTCCCTACGACAGCTTTTCAGACTCGATATGGGCATTATGAGTTCCTGGTGATGTCATTTGGCTTGACAAATGCCCCAACATCATTTAAGGATTTGATGAACTGAGTGTTCAAGCCTTACCTAGATTCCTTTTTGATTGTGTTTATTGATGATATCTTGATCTACTCCCACAGCTGAGCGGAGCACGAGCAACTTCTTCGAATCATACTTCAGACTCTAAGAGACAGCCAGTTATATGCTAAGTTTTCAAAATGTGAGTTTTGGTTGAGTTCAGGTGCTTTTTTGGGTCACGTTGTATTAGTAGAGGGTATTCAGGTGGATCCTAAGAAGATTGAGCCATTCAAAATTGGCCTAGACCTACTTCAGCCACAAAGATTTGTAGTTTCTTAGGTTTGGTAGGTTATTATGCAGCCCCGTTAACCAGGTTGACTCAGAAGGGTGCCCCATTCTGATGGTCAAACGAGTGTGAAGCGAGCTTCAGAAGCTCAAGACAGTTTTGACTACAACGTCGGTGTTGGTTTTGCCCACATGTTCAGGGACCTATACAGTATATTGTGATGCATCTCGTATTGGACTTGGTACGATATTTATACATGGTAGAGAGGTTATTGTTTATGCTTCACGGTAGCTAAAGGTTCACGAGAAGAATTATCCAGTTCATTACTTGGATCTAACAGTCATTGTTCACGCACTGAAGATTTTGAGGCACTATCTATATGGCATGTCATGTGAGGCAGAGAAGGTGGTTGGAGCTATTGAAAGACTATGATATCACCATCTTGTATCATCCCAGAAAGACCAATGTGGTGGCCGATGCTTTGAGTAGGAAGTCAGATGGTATGGTCAGCCTTGCATACATTACAGTCGGTGATAGACCACTTGCATTAGATGTTCAGGCCTTATCCAATCAGTTTGTGAGGTTGGATATTTCTGAGCCTAGTCGTGTTTTAGTTTGCACTGTTGCTCGGTCTTCCTTATTTTAGTGTATCAAGGAACGATAGTAAGATGGCCCTCATTTATTTGTCCTTAGGGATACAGTGCGGCATGGTGATGCCAAGCAGGTTAAGATTGTAAATGATGGAGTTTTGGGGATGCAGGGTCGTGTTTGTGTGCCTAATATGGATGGGCTTTGTGAGTTGATTCTAGAGGAGGCTCACGGTTCCCAATATTCTATGCATCTGGGTGCCGCCAAGATGTATCAGGGCTTACGGAAGCATTATTGATGGAGGAGGATGAAGAAGGATATTGCATCTGTAGCTCGGTGTCTAAGTTGTCAGGAAGTAAAGTACGAGCATTAGAGACCTGGTGGTTTGCTTCAGCAGATAGAGATTCCTGAGTGGAATTGGGATCACATCACTATGGATTTCATTGTTGGACTCCCACGGACTCAGAGGAAGTTCTATACAGTTTGGGTTATTGTGGATAGAGTGACCAAGTTAGCGCATTTCATTCCTAAGGCAGATTCCTATTCTTTGGAGCAGTTGGTAGAGATTTATATATGTGATATCATTCGTCTTCACGGTGCACCCGTGTATATCTTTTCTGATCAAGGTACGCAGTTTACCTCGCACTTGTGGAGGGCAGTATAATGTGAGTTGGGTACGCGGGTTGAGTTGACCATAACATTTCATCCTTAGACGGACGGACAGTCCGAGCGTACTATTCATATCTTGGAGGATATGCTCTGCGCCTGTGTTATTGACTTTGGAGGTTTTTGGGATCAGTTCTTGCCATTAACAAGGTTTGCCTAAAACAATAGTTATCATTCGAGCATCCAGATGTCTCTTTATGAGGCATTATATAGTAGACGAAGTCGATCACCGATTGGATGGTTTGAGCCGGGGGAGGCTCGGTTATTGGGTGCAGGTTTGGTACAAGATGCCTTGGATAAGGTTAAGATCATTTAGGATAGACTTCATACAGCTTAGTCCGGACAGAAGATTTATGCCGACCGTAAGGTTCGTGATATGGCATTCATGGCCGGAGAGAGAGTGTTGCTTCGGGTATCGCCCACGAAGGGTGTAATAAGGTTTGGACAAAAGGGAAAGTTAAGCCCTAGGTATATCGGGTCATTTGAGATCCTTGAGCGAGTGGGAGATGTAGCCTACAGACTTGCGTTGCCACCAGACTTATTAGCGGTACATCGAGTATTCCATGTGTCCATGCTTTGGAAGTATCACGACGATCCATCCCACGTATTAGATTTTAGCACTGTCCAGTTGGAAAAGGATTTGACCTATGAAAAGGAGCCGATAGATATTCTAGATCGGCAGGTTCGTCAGTTGAGATGGAAGAGTTATCCTTCGGTTTGATTGCGGTGGAGAGGTCATCCTGTTGAGGCAGATACTTGGGATTCCGAGTCTGATATGCGGAGCATATATCCCCACATTTTCACGAGCTCAGGTACTTTTCTATGTCTGTTCGAGGACGAACGATTATTTTAGAAGTGGAGAATGTGATGACCCAAAAGGTCATCTTATGTTATAGGGCTCGATTCCGTGTTCCTAGGTATTTAAAACCTCAATTTATTACTCCTCTATTTGCGTGTGCAGTCCGGGCGTGTTCCTAGAAAGCTTTTATGTGAAAAGTTGATGAAAATAAAAAAATTGCCTTTAAAAGTTGATTTAGTTGACTTCGGTCAATGTTTTGATTAAATGGACATGGACCCGTATTTTGACAGTCCCGATGGGTCTGTATCGAAATATGGGACCTGGGCGTATGCCCGGAGTTGAATTCCGAGGTCCCTAGCTCGAGATATAGTTTTTTGATGAAAATTAAATTATTTTAAGAATTTGATTAATATTTGATCTTATTGGTATCGGGTCTGTATTTAATTTCGGAGCCCAGTACATGTCCAAAATAATATTTATATCTTATCTGAGAAATTTGATGAGAAATAGAACTGATTTGACATGATTCAGACGTCCGGTTGTGAAAATAATAATTTCAAAGTGTTCATAAGAATTTCATGTGATTTGGATCTAAATTTGTAGTTATAGGTGTTATTTTGGTGATTTGATCGCACGAGCAAGTTCGTATGATATTTTTAGACATATGTGCATGATTAGTTCGGAGCCTTGAGGGCTCGAGTGAGTTTCGGATAGGCTACAGGATGTTTTGGACTTGGAAAATCTTGTGTGAATTGCTGAATCTGGTGTCGGATATGTTGTTCTTCGTGATCGCGTAGTCACCCTCGCGATCGCAAAGGAGAACTAGGGTGGAAGGGAATTTTACTCTACGCGGACGAATATACTGGGTCGTGAACGCTGAGCAACATGGGCATTACCCTTCGCGAACGCGACATGTTTATCGTGGACACGAAGAAATGGGACCGGGGGGAGGGGAACTGACCATACTCATCGCGAATGTGGAATTTGGATAGCAAACGCATAGGCTGGGGGGGATTAAGCCTTAGCGAACGCAAAGAGTATCTCGCGAATGCGTAGGCTAATAGATCCATAGCTTCGCGATCACGACAAGCTCTTCACGAACGCGAAGAAGGCTTGTCCAGTGAATTAAAACTAGACCAAAAAAAGGGGAATTCTTCAAATTTTCATATCTCTTTCATTATAACTCGACCTAGTGCGATTTTGAAGGGAAATTCATCACCAAATCATAGATTTGTACTCTTTAACTTCCTTCAATTTCCATTATCCCCCATTAGATTCCTAACCCTAAACCTTGTTTTTTCATGGTAGAAATTAGGGATTTTTGGAAGAATTAGGGGGATTTGCAAATTTGGGATTTAGACCTCGATTTGGGGTCAGATTTCGGAACTAATTACATATTTGGGCTCGGGGGTGAATGGGTTTGGTCCGAACCTCGAGTTTTGACCGAGCGGGCCTGAGGTCGATTTTTGACTTTTTGGGGGAAATGTTAGGAAACAAAATTTTATGTATTGAAATTGATTCATTTAGCAATTTTTGATGTTATTAAGTTAATCATGGATAGATAGGAGTGGATTGGAGGTGGAATCTAGAGGAAAAGCGGTAATTGAGCAGTGAGTGGTATGTGGATCGAGGTAAGTATCATATCTAACTTTGACTCAAGGGATTAGGAGCCATTGACTTATTTGCTATGTGAAAATCCATGTGAGTGGCGTATAGGTGAGGTGACGAGTACCTATAGGCCGCCAATTTATCCGTTTTGCATGTTTCCTTCCCGTTCTTCTTATATTGCCCTTTCCCTGCCTCAACTGATACATGCTTTACTGGTATTTCCATGTTTAATTGCTACTTGTCAGACATTGTTTTCCATTATTGAAGGTATTAGCTATCTCGTAGTTTCATTGTCTTATATTATTGGCTTAAGCTGGTTTATCGGTGTTTTATGGTATATTTTGGATTTTTCGCTGAGTAGTATTATTTGTGTGAAGTTTCATAATGTATAAGCTTTTCGTTTGCTTTGGTTTGAGGTTTAAATATTGTGAAGAGTTTTGAGTTAAATTATGAAATCTCTATACTTATTGAGTGATTGATATTGATATGGTAGGATCGGGTTACGCGCCGCAACAGGAGGAATAAGGATGATATATTGAGGAGGAATAAGGGTGAAATGCTATTAAACGGTAGGATCGGGTTGCATGCTGCAGCATGAGGAATAAGGATGGATTGATATGGAGTAATAAGGGTGAATATCCATCTTGATATATATGGTGGGGTCGGGATGCGCGCCGCATCAGTTTATGTGTTGGTATCTTTCTTCTACTGTGTAAGTTATTCGATAGCTTTGTATTTCACTTAAGTATTGGTTATAGCTGGATACTGATAAGACACTTGAGTTATGTATTCATTCCTTGCAAGTTACTGCTTTATTTTTCCATGTCCTTCTTTCTACTTTTATTATACACTGTTTGCAGGTTATATTGTAATTTCCCAGTCGTAGCCTCGTCACTACCTCGTCGAGGTTAGACTCGGCACTTACCAATATATGGGGTCGGTGTTACTGATACTGTACTCTGCACTTTTTGTGCAGATTTTGGAGCAGGTAGTGGTTGATCGAGAGGTCGGGTGCAGATATTTTCAACTAGGAGACCCAAGGTAGTCTTGATAGCGTTCGCAGGCCCTGGCGTCCCCTTCTATGCTCCTATATTTACTGTTTTCACTTCCCTTCATAAACATTTGTATCTTCTTTCGAACAAATGCTTGTAGAAAATTTTAGTGTGTTCGTGGATTGTGACACCAGATTCAGGGTAGTAATAGCAATAGTATTGATAATAGTATATAAAAAAAGAGGCTATTTACTTGCTTCCGCATTTATTTCTACTTGTTTTAGCTTATTCATTTTTAATCACTGAAACGTAAAGGAAATTGATTAATAATACTCTAACGTTGGCTTGCCTAGCAGGTGTAATATTAGGCGTCATCACGGTCTTGATGGTGGGAATTCCGGGTCGTGACATCCTAATGGAAGAGGTTTAATGACATGGTCAAGTCTTGGATCACCAAATATGTCTATGGAGACATAACCACTAGTGTCATGTGTTTTAAGACTACAAAGGAGGTTTGGACTGAAATTAATGAAAGGATTGGGCAGTCGAATGGGTCTAAATACCTTCAAATTCAGAGAGAAATCAGTTCAACTGTCTAAGGGCCATTTGATATTTCCACATATTTCAGAAAACTTAGGAGTCTTTGGGATGAATGAAATTCCTCATATATAGGCCACATATGTTCTTGTGGAGACCTTTCCAAGTTTATAGAACTCCAACAACCTTTTTAATTTCTAAATGGACTGAATGACTCTTATTCAACTGTAAAGAATGCTATTATGGTCAAGAATTCTTTGCCTCCAATAAGCAAAGCTTATTCTATTTTACAACAAGATGAGACCAAAGAGAAACTCAAACCTCAATTCCAAACTTCTCTAGTGAATGTCCCTCCTTCTCTGCATCTTCAGCTACACCAAAAACGAATTTCAACTAAAGGATCAACTTGATCCAGAAAGAATAACTCTTCTATTGCTTGCAAATATTGTAAGAAACTTGGACACACAATGGAGAAATGCTACAGACAGCATAATTTTTCCCTGCAGATTTCAAGTTTACCAAAGGTAAGAAATCAGCCTTATGTGTCCAGTTCGGCATTCCACTCAATCAGTCCACCATTTCTCCATAACCATCTATTGAGAATTATGCTCCTGGTTTCACCAAGGAACGGTATCATCACATGATGACTATAATCCAGCAAGTCCAGGTGTCCCCTAGTGTTGGTTCTAATAATTTTCATGTTGAGGTTTGCACATTTTGCAGGTTTGTTCACTGCTTATGATGTTGTTGCTACTTCTCATAGATGTACATCTTCTCAGTTAGGTGTAAATCCTTGGATATTAGACTCCGGGACAACAAATCTCATGACTCCACACAGACACTTACTTTACAACCTTGTGCCTTTACCTAAATCTTTTCTTGTTGCTCTACCTAATGAATATAACGTTAAGGTTTTGTCCATTGGTTCTTTACATATCGATATAACCTTGCTTAATGTCCTTCTTGTACCTTTTTTTCATTTTAACCTAATCTCTATACACCAATCAATCTCTCAATTGGATTGCATATCTGTTCTTACCAAATTTAATTATTCTTTACAAGGTCCTTCTCTTAAGAGGCCACTGGTAATTGGTTGCTTGGATATTATACTATCTGCATCCTGATGCTGATTTGTTTCCATTTCAACATTTTTCTTTTTTTTCCAATTTGGTTTCTTGTAATAAGTTTGATTGTCTTCCAATTTTTATAAATACTCTTCCATGTAATCAGACACCTACTATAACTAATATGGATTTATTTTGGCATCAAAGGCTAGGACCTATGCCTTTCGATAGAATGACATTTATTCTTTTTCTATATGATTAAATCTCTTTCAAACAGTCTTTTATTTGTTATGTTTGTCCAATGGCTAGGTAATAGAGGTTACCTTTTTATGACAGATACATTCATTCCACTGCTCTTTTTCAGTTAGTTCATATTGATATTTGGGGACCTTACAATACTAGAACCTATAATATATTTAGATACTTCTTGACCTTAGTTGATGACTATAGCAGGGCTACCTGGACTCATCTTTATCATGTAAAGGTAATGCCCTTTCAGTACTAAAAGTTTTTACCTATATGGTCAAAGTACACTTACCTTCAAGTCTGATAATGCCTATGAACTTGGCACTAGTTCTGAGGTTGTTGCTTTCTTTACCAATCAAGGTATTTTACACCAAACAACCATACCATACACACCATAATAAAATAGAGTTGTGGAAATAAAATATAAACACTTGTTAGAAGCCTCTAGAGCGCTTCTTTTCCTATCTAAACTTCCTCTCAAATTTTGGGGTGACTGTGTCCTAACTGCTACTTACTTAATTAACAAAATGCCTTTAACTGTCTTAAATAATATTTCTCTTTTTGAAGAAATACATGAGCATCCACCCTCTTATACTCATTTGAAGTCTTTTGGTTATTTATGCTTTACAACTACCCCCCAATATTGGCAGGGACAAGTTCTAATCTAGAGAAAAACATAGCCTTTTCTTGGGGTACCCCTATGTTACAAACTTATGAACCTATCCACCTCTTCTATCTTATACTCTAGGGATGTGATATTTCATGAACATATTTTCCCTTATGGTTCACCAACCTCATCTACTACCACTTCATCCCATTTTTCGCATTTTGTAGATATTGACTATTCTCCTACACCTGCTGCTACAACAGATATTCCTGCTGCATCTGATACTTCTTCTCCTCCTACTGTTGCAATAGATACTCATGCTACATCTGCTACCTCTCCTATTTCCTCTCTTTCTACTTTCTTATTTTGCACTTCAATTTCATCCACTTTATGTGGATCCTTCTTCACCTACTCCTGTTGTAGGAAAAACCACCAAAATTATCACCCAACCATCCTACCTTAAAGACTATGTCCGCAACTCTGTCCTTCCACTTGTTCCTATTTCTGTAATATCTAAGGTGTCCCCGACTGAGTTGTATGTGCATGAGCCTCAATAATACCAGCAGGTAGCTTCTCATCCTGTATGGCAAGAGGTAATACTAAAGGAATTTCAAGCTCTTGAGTCCAATAAAACTTGGGACATTATTCCCCTTCCTCCTCACAAAAAGGTTATCCCTCGTAAGTGGGTTTATAAGATTAAATATATGGCAAATGATCCTATTGAAAGGTATAAAGCAAGGCTTGTTATTAGGGGTGATACTCAAAGAGAAGGTATTGATTTCACTAAGACCTTTTCCCCTGTTGTCAAACTGACAACCATCAAATGTCTCCTGACCTTAGCTGTGAAGAGAGGTTGGATTGTCTTTCACTTAGATGTCAACAACGTTTTTCTACATGGTGACCTTCATGAGGAAGTTTATATGAAGAATCCATTTGGGTTGGATGTCTCTTAAGATTCTGCATCTCCTCCATTGGTTTGTTGGCTCAATATATGTCCTCATGCATGCTTTTAGACAGTGGTTTTCTAAACTGTCTGAAGCTCTGCACTCCAGAGGCTACATTTCTAGTCTCAATGACTATTCTCTCTTCACAAAATCCTCTTCTGGTTCTCTTGTTGCATTAGTAGTATATGTTGATGATATACCGCTGGTTGGTGATGACATTTCTAAGTTAAATTCATTGAAAATGTTCTTGAACACTCAATTTAAAATTAAGCATCTAGGATTGGTTCATTACTTTCTGGGTTTGGAGATTTCCAAGCACCCCCAAGGGTACTTGATGACAAATACACCACTGACCTTCTTTAAGAGTTCCATTGTCATCACTTTTCCACTGTTTCTACACCCTTTGATCCTTCTACTAGGATTACTTTAGACATGGAAGCTCCTTCTGATCCAAGTATATACATAAGGCTAATTGGGAAATTAACTATTTTGCAACACACAAGACCTGATATCTCTTTTTCTGTCCAACATCTAAGCCAATTCCTTTAGAAGCCCTAGGTACCTCATATAATGGCTGCTATTCATGTTCTAAGATATCTTTTGCATGATCCTGCTCAAGGCATTTTGCTCTCTAGATCTGTTGATCTGTCTCTTGTGGGTTTTTCTAATTCTGATTAGGGATCTTGTGCAATCTCTCGCAAGTCTGTGAGTGGGTTTCACATCACTCTTGGTAGCAGTCTTGTATCATGGAAGAGTAAGAAATAGTCTACCATCTCTTTATCTTCAGTTGAGGCTGAGTATAGAGCCTTAAGAAAGCTAGCGGCAGAGGTAGCTTGGTTGGTCCGGCTCCTTGGTGATCTTGGTTTGGTCATCTCCAATCATGTTCCAGTCTATTGCGACAATAAAGGTGCCCTCCACATAGCCAACAACCCTGTTTTTCATGATCGCACCAAGCATATCGAGGTTGACCGCCATTATGTGTGTGAATGCATCACTGCTAGTCTTATTACTTTACCTTTTGTCTCAACTGTAGGTCAACTGGCTGATATTATGACTAAGGCATTGCCCAGTCAGCTGCATTTTGGTATTCTTTGCAAGCTTGATGTTTCGTCACCCTTAAGCTTGAGGATGGAGGGGGTGTTAGAGCCTACATTGAACACACAAGTGACCCAACTCATTTTCCTTTAATCTTTACTGAATACATGTAAATGTGTATTAGTGTATTTTTGTATTTTTTCCTTGTAATAATAAATACATTTTGAGTGAGAAAATAGAGACTCAGATGGTTTATCCTCAAAATGTTATCTCGTCTTTCTTCTCTTCTCTTCTCTCTCGACCCTTCTAGGGGTTTCTATCACTCATTCTGCCATAGCTCATTGCGCTTCATTCTAATAATGCCAAAATCGCTAATCAATTGACGAAAGAGAGTCAAGGGGAAAATGCGTAAAATCTTAAAGAGCTTCTATTGATCAATCCAAAAAAAAGTCTAAAACCATTCATATTTGGACAAATCACTATAATTCGGCACTTGCAATAACGTTTAATAATCTTGATTTTTCCTTTTTTTGTAGTTAAGGCAATTGTAGCATGAAATATTTACAGTTATTTGGATAATCAGATATTTGAACCTATAATCAAGTTTTTCTTATTTGATTAAGTATGTGTATCAACTAGAGTATTGTTTTCTATTTTTACGATTTTTCTTACAACTTTTAATATTAAAAGCAAGTCTACACTTCAATATTAGATTGATTATTTATGTTTTAGGACTTGAGTAATTCTCATGTCTCTTTTTTCTTAGGAATAGTTTTTGGTTGTCATCAAATTACAAATTTGGCACTCTCTTTTTAATATAGATTTTGTAATTTTTTTCTTTTCTCTACAAAATTGATGTTTTCTAAAACAAGTTAATCCATGTAACCAACTACCAATAGTCTTCAAAATTTTGAAGGTAAACAAAAAAACTTGAAACTTTTATTTCTGCACGGTTATTTTTTTTTTTTCTACTTTTCTTACAAACAAAAATCAGGACCATGGATTCGAGTCACGCCGGAGTAAAAGTATGAAAACACTATAATTCCTCCTAATTTGGGAGAAAAAAAAAACCACGACGAGGAGCAACGAACAAAATTGCATTTTCCTTTTTCCCTTATTCGCTCTCTTTTTTAGTTTCCCGAGAAGATATAAAAATATTCTCTTAATAAATCCCGTATACGGAGGCAGATTGATTTCGACTTCAACGACCCCCTTACATATTGGAATTTCCCGTTATACCGTTGGTTTCTCGCCGTGGGTATTCTTCTCATTTGTTTGTTGGGCGACAGCAGCAGTGTGTGCCTGTGTGCGTGAAAATGGGGTCCCTAGAGCAAGACCAAGTTCTTGATTCTCAGCTTCATGTTGACAACTCTTCTTCTGGTCAGTTAAATCTCATATCTTTTTTTGAGGTTTTCTCCAAATATTTAAAGGGTTTGAGGTGTGCATATTTCTCTATCTTTTGTGGATTTTTCTTTCAAAGTTGATTTTTTGTTGTTGTTATCTTGAAGGACTTGAGGGTGTTGCATATTTATCTATCTTTTGTGTGGGTTTTCTTTCAAAGTTTCTCTTTTTATTTACCTTTATGTGGGTTGAGGCCTTGAGGGTATGGCTGCTTGTTTCCTTTTGGGTGCATCCATAAAGTATTGGTTGTTTTAAATGAAATAAAGTAAATTCGGTTGTTGCAAAATTAGCTTAATGGGTCTTTAAATCATTACTTAGAGCTGCTGGGAATAGGAATTAAAGGAGAAGGTGTGATTGATAAACAAAAAGATGAAATTAGATGTTGTCATTAATCCTTGACTGGAAAATGAAAGTCTATCAAGTGATTTGTATCTTTTGCCATTTTTTATTTTTAGATAAATAGGCCAAAATGAAAAGTACAAAACCTTGGAATGGATATTGTCTAGCAAAACTTCAGGTCACTGAATTGTGAAAACTGGTTTTTCTTCTATTTGTGCCTAGCCGGTTATATCAGTGCCCGCTGATTTCGTTCGAAATCATATAAAGACAATTCCTATTTGATATAGCTATTTGTGCAAGTATTTTACGGTTAAGAAGCAACTGTTTTGTACAGATAGTGTGTTGATCTACATTAACCATAGGATACAAAGTGTTGTTTGGAAGGCAGAAACTTTAAGAGCTTAAAGTAAGTTGAAAAGTTAGTTTGATAAAGGAAACATCACATCAAAGTTCATATTCTGAATGGTTTAATGAATTTAAAATTCTTCAAAGTTGCACACAAATTGAATGGTTGCAAATATCTTATGCCGTTTCACAAAGGAAATAGTGTTACGTAACTTGGAGTGGGTGGTTACTTGGTTTTATCAAAAAGGAGGGGAAATTATGAATTTATGATGTCATAAGAGTATCTGAATTTTGAATATTGTCAAGCTGTGGTGTAAAAGGTAATAACTTACTCTTATTGTTGTATTTTCTTTTCTTTTCTGGATTGGATGCATCAACTGTCTAGCCCTTGTGGCTTCTAATTGAAATTTTAACTGATTCTTAGTGGCTTGCTTATTTCATATTTCTGGAAATTGGTAAGCTTAATCTGGGGATTGGGGTATGGATTAAACTTAGGAGGTTTTGATTTGGAAGTTTGACCAGTATGCCAACTTCTTCGGGTTAATTGAGTGATGTCTTGTGCTTCAAGTCCAACTTTGTTTGCCTGGTAGAATCAGTGAATCTGTGCCGATTGTGCTACCAATAAATATGTAGACTACAACCTGTGAGGCCTATGTTGGCTCTCTTTAATCCTAGGCGTCTAGTGATCTGATAAAAGATTATCTTGTGAAGGTCTTTGTAGTCTCTTGTTCATCCTGCATACAAAATAGTAAGTTGTGAAATGGTGATTTTAACTTGGGAAGATGATTTATATATTCCATCAGGACTCCTTAACAAACATAATAGGGAGCTGGAGCATCTGAGTCTGACGAACCAGCCACTAAAGACAGTGAAATTCTTCGTTTTAGCTGTTCTAAAGTGTCTTCAAGAGTTCTCAGTTAACAGCATAGTTAAGTGCAGCTGTCTTGCGGTCATGCTGCTAGTAGCCGCAGGTGGGATTTTGTCTTTGAAAAGTGGCAGGGCCTATGAGGAGGTATGTCGTGTTGTTCTTGTGTTACAATGCATTTCTTCATAGTGACAGATACAATGTGACTTGAGGAACTTAAATAACACAATTCTAACATTTTAGTCTACCATGTTACATGTATACTAATAACCGGGGCTCTTGGACTTTTTTGTTTTTCCTTCTTGTTATCCTAGCAAGAGTTTGCTAAATAGTTGATCCTCTGAATTAAAGTTAGAGGATTTAGGGTATAGCTCAAGTAAGGAGCATTATTTCTTTTCTGCTGGGATGGGGAATGGGGGTTGAGGAGGTGGCAAGTACTGAAGCATTTATTTTCCTCTGTTTGGACCTGACATATGTTCTTAAGAATGATGGTATCTTTTGATACTTGTTTGGAGATCATTTGTTTCCCATATAACATGCTTTCTCAAACTAAATCTACTAAGGCGAAAATAATCTTCATCCAGTATTTCACAAAGAAGCAATAAGAGCAATTTGAATTTGTTCCTTTTTCTTAAATGGACTTTAAGTTATATCCTGGGCAGTCAATCTTTTCGATGTCATTTTTCCTTCCAAATATCACATCATAGTGGTAAGACCTTTGTTATCATTAGTTAATAGCTACGGATATTCTTAGGCATTGCTCTCTTAAAACTGTGAAAGCTTGGGAGTTTGTTCTCTAGTGATTGAAGGAAACAAGCTCCAAAAACACTACAGTTGATACATTTTTTTCCTGCATGGATGGATTATCTTCCAACCGTCCTTGCTATCCTGTGTCACATGCATGCTCATCTAACTTTTTACTCTTTTATTTTGACTTTATGTTTGCTTTTCTTCAAGACACTGCAGCCGGTTCAGGAGCTTCTCAGCTATCTTCGGTTTGGACTCTGGTGGTTAGCTCTTGGCGTGGCGTCATCAATCGGGCTGGGTGAGTGGACATTTGCTCTTGGCATGTCGTTATAATAAAAGAACTCTGTTTGGTGTTACTTATCAAAAAAATGAAGTCTGTTCAGTATTCTTTATCAAGTGAGTGATAGGCTGATAGCATTGTCTTTAAGTTGTAGGTTTTTCCTTTGAGATAGTATTTGTGTTTCAACTTTTAGCAATGCTCCACTATGGTATGATTGTCATCTATGCTCCTATTTTACCTTCCCTAGTCAATCATGAGATCATCTCCAACAGGAACTGACTATTGTGGGTAATACTTGTTTTTCTCATTTTCTTTAATATAGCATTTTAGCTCAATCCCATTTGTGTTCTATCCAAAGTACATGAAGATGGGACATAACAAAATAGTTGGCAACTGGACTTGACCATCTTTTCTTTGATCACATTGTCAAGCAGTTCCTGCTTTTAGTATTTGTAGAGATAGTTCTACTGGTTTCTGGAGCAAGCTTTTGAAGTTCATCGATGTGTTAGTTTGTGTCAAGTGTATTTTTAAAAAATTATGTTTCGCGTGGAATAATGATTATCATTATATTAAAATAATTTTGAGCTAGGTGGCTATTCTACACATACTATCATGCTTCTCACATGAGCTTTCTTTATTAGAGATCATAGTTGGACTTGTAAGTCATTTCAACTCTGGTTTCTTGACCTAATCTCTCAACAACTATATATTTTCCTTTATTGCTGATATGTGAAAGTCTTATTGTTTATAGAATTATCTGGTGTTGATGGTAATTATAATTGCAGTTTATTTTACTCTTTCAGTTATATTTTGTCATTTCTCATCCTTGTCTCTCTTTGTTCTAAAAGGCTCTGGTCTGCACACTTTCGTCTTGTACTTGGGCCCTCATATTGCTCTATTCACAATAAAATCTATGAGCTGCGGAAGGGTTGACATAAAGAGTGCTCCATATGATACAATTCAATTAAGAAGTGGTCCTTCATGGCTGGATAAGGATTGTTCTGAATTTGGTCTACCATTGTTTTCTTCTGGTGCACGGATACCATTGACTAGCATACTGAATCAGGTTCAGTTGGAGGCTATATTGTGGGGTATTGGAACAGCTCTTGGAGAGCTTCCCCCGTATTTCATCTCTAGAGCTGGTAAGCAGCATTTCCAATGCGATTTCTTCTTGTACAGTGGTGCTTTACCTCGCATTTGAACTTCTGGAAACTTTTTTACTCCAAATAATTGTATTTCAGGATATTTTTTTAATCTCTGTAATCTTTTTTCTTCATCTGTTCTTGGGACGACAAGTATCAATATTTTTGGCAATCATACTTTAATCCATTTATATTTATTTCCCTTCCGACTTCTAAAAAGCTGGCGAGAAAGATCATAATGTCAGGAGACCTTGGGGCAGAGCACAGTTACGTCATGTGAGGGCCAGCTACCTCTCCTTCGTAATAAAGGAAAAAAAGAAAAAGAAAGAGAATTGGATTTTCCTCCTTGATCTTTTTATTTCTGTTGGAGATATTTTCTAGTCTGGCTAAGGGCCTGATGAAAATTTTACAACTTGTAGTTCTTTATACCTTCAGCTTGGAATACCTTTGGGAATGTTATTCCGCAGACGCTTTGAGATAGTTTCCTATATTCCTTATCTAAGCCCACCTACCATCTTCCTTCCAGAGCAATAGAACTTCTTTCTTTCTTCAACTTTTTTTTTCAGTTCTGTAATGTTTCGAGTTATCCACAACACTAATAAGTTTGGATATGTAGTTCCAATAATTATCTTGCACAGCACCGCTCTACAGTAATGCATTAGTGGCAGAGTGACCGGAGTCACCAGATTAATGTGGTACTGATGTTTCCCGTGCTCTTGAAAATTGCAGCTCGTATCTCTGGTAGCGAAGGGGAACTTATGGAAGATTTGGATTCTGGTTCAAAAGAAGATAGCGGAATTATCAGCAACCACTTAAAACAGATAAAACAGTGGCTTCTTTCTAACAGACAGTATTTGAATTTCTTCACAATTCTGGTTCTTGCTTCGGTAACTCCTATCTCACTATTCACGTTTTGCTGGGACCTTATTTTGTCCCTCTAACATAGGTCTTCAAATTACGTCTATTAACCCTCCTTTTGTCCTCTGTATTGCTTTATTTTTCAATGCTCATTAAGGTTTTTAAACATAAATTACGCTGGAAGAAGACCACTAACCCCCTTCCCCCCTGGACAGAAAAAGAGAAGAGAGAAGGAAACCTTTTACTCCTTGACTGCTTCCTCATTTTTTATCATTTGATAAATAATGAAATGTCTTCGTTTACCGTCTCTCTCTGGGTTGCTGCTATATTCTTAAAATTTCATCATAAAATAAGTATGAACAATTAGTCTTGATATATTTTGTTTTCTTCATTTTCTGATGTTTCTTTTTTTTTTTTTCCTTACTCTGGGAACAAGGGCACTTCTGTGCGCAGTTAGATGCCCCCTTGGTAGCTGTGAAGTTAATTTTCTAGAATCTTATTTTATTCCAGATCTCAGTAGTTAGTTTGATCATTTAGTTACTTGCAATTACCATTACTGATTTAGCATGTCTTAGTTCCCCCCCCCCCCCCCCCCCCCCAACAAAATTTTAAAATGAAGATCTGGAGACTCGGATGTACCATATAGCTCGCAAAGGAAAGGTGGGGTTGGGGTGGGGATCACAATCTGTTCTCGTCTTTTCTAACATTTGTGGGGGTACACAATTGTGTTCTTGTCCTTTACAATGTTTATCTCCTTTTGTGCATGATGCTTTTGTTGCTGCAGATCCATTTTTATGTTTGTTTTGATAGCCTATTTAGTGCTCTCTTTGTTTCCTGTGAAGGTGCCAAATCCTCTGTTTGACCTTGCTGGTATCATGTGTGGCCAATTTGGTATTCCATTTTGGAAATTCTTTATAGCAACACTGATTGGGAAGGCAATTATTAAGACTCACATACAGGTCTGCATCTACCAAACGTTATCATTTGTTGTTAAGCTCCCAATGCTTCTCTGGTTATAAGTATTTGAACGCTTGCCAAATATGTTTGCAAACTTCATTTAAAAGAGATTATATCATTTATTTTTGCTGGGTCTTAAGGTATAAGACAGGTGGATATACCGTTACCAGGCTCTCCAGCTCCTGCTTTCTTCTCCCTCATGTTTTCTTCTATCCTCACTTCCCCCTACCACAGTCTGCTCCATCAGTCCGTCCTTGCTCTTATTCCCCCTCTTCATGACTATGGACCATCAATTACTGCACAATCGCCTGTGATTAAATTCCGATTGCCAAGATTTGATGAAAACTGTAAAAATATACCCTGTTTTTACGAACTAACATTGCCACACTTGGTACACTAATCACTATTATCTGCTGTCAATTAGATTAATTTGGACAAACTTTATCTATGATCATTTGTATGGATTATAAGTTTGCGTTTTGGAGTATTTTTAAACTGATTACTCTTCACTTTTGGTCAAGAGCCGAAAAAATATGATGCCAAAGAACAGAAAACAAGCAGTAGCTAGCTTCATATCTCAACTGACATATTAAAGTTTGGTTGTTAATTTGAGAATGTTACTTTGCAGACAGCATTTATCATCTCAGTTTGCAATAATCAACTGTTGGACTTGATAGAAAATCAATTAGTTCGGGTGCTTGGTCTCATCCCTGGAGTTGCTTCGCTTCTGCCAAATATCATTTCCAAACTACATGTTGCTAGAGAGAAGTACATGGCAGCGTCCCCTCCAGTGTCTAACGTAAAGGTAATATACTGAATCATCAGAAAAATTAATGTTGAGGTAATGCTCTCTTACTGCTTCATGCATGTTTTCCTATGCTGGAGGTAACTTTCTCCTTCCACCTTCTGAGCTGGAATATATCTTGAACTTTACTGTTGCTTTATAGGTGTAAGAAGGTTTGGTTCAAAGAAACTTAGCTATCATCTAGTTGGTATGCATAAAAATATAGCCCAAGTCAACTTATCAGAAAAAGAAAAGCCAAGCCTTATATACTATTTTTATGCTGACAAGAGTTGTATCATCTGAGAAGGACAAAAAGGTGTATTACCATCTGAGATCCTCGTCAACTAATTTTATGAGAAAAAACTTTGACTAAAATTAACCTACTAATTTAGCATAGAATATCTGCTTAATATGCAACCACCATAATCAGAGTCTGTATTCACACCCATAGCTTGTCACCTGAAGATCTCCTTGGCTAGTTATCTATACCACAAATATGACCTCGTATGGTAGAGTTATTAGTTAACCTGGCTGTCCCTTGACTCGTCAATCTCATTCGTGTCTGGATGGCCTCTTTTACACGAGGATGTCAACTGTTATTTGTTGAACAGATATGCAGTTTAAGTTTGTATGCATACATACAAAACACAATCATGAACTAAAAACCTATGTTTTGCTGCAGGCAAAAAAGTGGGATTTGTCGCTTGGTTCCATATGGAACACTGTTGTGTGTCTCATGCTCCTGAACTTCTCAGCCAAGATTGTAAATACAACTGCCAAGAGCTATCTCCGAGAGCAGCAAGAAAAAGAGCTGGCTGCACTTGAAAATAATCTTGCTGGGGGATAACAGACTCATAGCAGTGCAGCATGTGCAAGGCTCTAATTTAGTTGCTGGTGGTTGATTGAAAAAGTTATCCTTTTAGTTGCTGGTAATAGATTGTGGAGTACATTTTTGAAGTTCCATAATCTTATTTCTTATATTGGAAATTCAGCGCACATCAAAGGGAGAGGCTTCTTTTTTATGTCCTCTGCCCCTACTTCATGTATACACCAAGAATAGTCTGAATTGTACTTGAACCAAAATTCAAAGAAGAAAGTATTCAGATTGGAGGAATCAACTTATGATTTTTTTTATGTTTCAGACCCTGCACATAGCGGGAGCTTAATACACCGGGTTGCCCTTTGTTCCTGACCCGCACATCACACATCACGGGTGCTGTTACCATTGAACCAAAGCCCAAATAGTATATCGTGCTTGTTTTCTCTCTTTCATTTTATCCTTTCTAGGGATCTATTTTTCTAGGTGGATAGACAATTCTGTTTAGATGTTCTCGAGATCATCTAAGAAGCAATCTTACGTTATGCGTTGCTGCTCCGACGCAATGCTCATTTGCGTAGTCTGAATGAAACCAAAAGAGAACAAGGCGAAGGGCAATTTCCTACAGGTCTTCGTCCTGTTTCAAGAATCTATTGGTTTTAGTTCTGCAGAAAATGTTAGCTCATATAGGAGAAATAAAGAGATCACCCATGGCACTACAATGTCTCATCCAGTTTTTGTAGCAAAAGATTTAACAAACCAAAAGGAGCTGCCGCTCCACAACAGTCTGACAAGTTAGCTGAGCAATAAGTCCTGCTGAAGTTACGGATAATACAAGTTTCATTTATTTTGGTGTAAATTTTACATGAATGTGGATGGAACCCAACACTTCTACAAGCACCAAACCACCGAAATGTATCTGACTATATATAGTTACATACAACGTGAATAACTAGTTCTTGTTTTGCTGGCAGTACAGCAATTCTAATAGATGGAACTCATCTCCTCCAACCACCGAAATCGAGGATCATTATTCCCTTGAAGAACCAAATGCAACTCACAGTCGCATTAACAGTAGCTTTTCTCCATTCACACATCTTTACCAGGATCAACCATTTCGACATGTACAAGTTAAGTGAACCTTACCTCCCTCTCCCACCTCAGATCCTCAGAGAATTCTGAGAAAGCAGATCGGGGGTCACCATCTGATACAGCAAAGTAATATTGAGCAGTTTCACCATCCACTTGCATGCTTCTCCGTAGGGATTCGATCACCTTTTTCTTGTTCCTCTCTGAGGTCAATCTTTGTAACATTGTAGTGAGCTTTGGATCAGGGCCACCTTCAAGATACAAAATTGCCACTTCCCTTTTTGCATACATATCCAGCTCAATATAGCAAGTGCCATTGATGAGGCAGTCTGGATTGCTAATAGGAATGAGTAACCTGTCCCTCGAGTATATACCATGGTCACTCAGCATATTGTTCAAGCGTTTTATATCCATGACCTGCCAATTAAAGGAAATTCTTTACCAAGTAGAAATCCACATCATTCACAAGCACAAATGATTAGTTTAAAAGAATAAGAACAAGTTATGGCTTATCCATTTATAATTGTAAAAACATATGAAGGCCTCTCATAATTATTCACAAAGCTGCTTCTTGCGCCTAGTAGCTTATTGTCAATCCTCTCCATTATGTTTAAAGCCCAAAACAATTTTCACCTATACACCTTGTAAACACAAACACTCCAGCACTAAAAAATGTCTATCATCTTATTCTCTTCCTGTTCATTCTTTCACCAGTATTTTAACATTAGAAATCAAAATATGACCTTGAATTCAAGGATAAAACACATACATACAGAAAATACACATACATGTACGGAGTACTTGACGGCGAGGCTAGCAACGTTATCACCACGGACGATGCGATGAGAAATGGCGAATTTGGAGAGGCTATTATCTCTCCAGAAGCTGCAGGAGGTAGGATCCCCGATGACGTCCTTGATCTTCCAAGGATCCTTAAATGCCTTAGTCTGCATTTCACGATCGGACGCTACGATGTTCCAGATCCTACACACACACGCCGCACGCGCCAAGTCTGGGAGAGCGAGTTTCTCGAGGATGGCGCGTAGAGTGTCGTGGCATATCAAGGCAGAAAAATTGGAATTCATCGGAGATATCACGGTGTCTCCGCCGTTCTCGACGGAGGTTGAGGAGGAAGACGGCGGGATTTGATCGGAGTTTAGGATGTCGGAAGGGTTCAGTGGCTGGAGAAGCTGTTCGTCATCATCACAGCAACATCCCATGGTCAGATATAATGGTGTTTGTGCGCATACCGCGTATTTGGATAAGGTGTGGACTAACTTGCACCGCGAATGGATTTTAGCGGAGTTGATAAAAGGGGAAATTTATGTATTGGAAAAGGTACAAGTGGGGATTAGATTTTTTCAAAATATGGATATCAAGTCGCTTAACCTGAAATGCGAATTACTACATGTTACTTATATATTACACGTAATGCTATTGCTGGCCATATTTTTAGAAAATAAATAACTAATATTATGAGCAATAAAGTCTAGTACGTAGCTTGATTTGTCAAGAGTATATAATTCCTAAGACAACATTTTCAAAAGAAGAAATTACAACAGAAAGAGGTAGATTATAGATCATTAAACTGTCAAAAACTTGAAAGTTACTTCCATATT
>MU688907.1:2593-31910 GCA_026770625.1 Nicotiana glauca | reverse complement strand
CCCCCCCCCCCTACTTCGTTGTTTTCTTTATATATTGGTTTCAGTTTCGGACTTCTTTGACACGTTTAATTTCACGGGATAATCTTTAGCTCCCACCAGCAATATGTATCAGATAACTCTATCCATCAATGTCGCATTTTTAGTTCGTTGTTTAGTAAACAGTGAGCCGTTTATTTTCGTGTCCTATTTCTTTGTGGTTGAAACTATCTGCTTGCTGCTTCCTTTACATTATTCTTGAGCCGAGGGTCCACCGGAAATAATCTCTCTACCTCTCTAAGGTATGGGTAAGATATGCATACACATTATTTTCCCCCGATCCCACTTGTGAATTTTCGTGTCCTATTTCTTTGTGGTTGAAACTATCTGCTTGCTACTTCATTTTCACTATTCTTGAGCCGAGGATCCACCGGAAATAACCTCTCTGCCTCTTTAAGCTATGGGTAAGATATGCATACACATTATTTTTCCCAGATCAAACTTGTGAAAATCCACTAGGTATATTATTATCGTTGTTGTAACTCTATCCACCAAGGCTTTGATAGATGAGAAGAAATCACTTAATGTTTTTGTCTACGCTGGGATTTGAAGCTAAGACCTAAAAATCTCAACTCACTTTATTGACCACTTCGCCACATCCTTGAGTGCATTTCCCATCTTGTTGAATACAAAATTTGATTATTTTAAAGCCTCAACTCTTTTTCTTCTACCACACAAGTGCATGTCTTGGAGGGGTATTACTCGGTCACAAATAATGAGGGAGGATTAGAGGATGGACCGTCTGAAAGCAGAAACTGGACAAAGCGGTTAAGCACACCAGTATGCATATTACAAAGAGGATAAAATGTATTTGAAGGATTTAGGGTGTAGCACCAATCATCAGTGTGACTAGAGCTCAGACTACATTACAGACTCTCAACTTGATCAGATGAATAGTACAACACTTATGCAATAATAAAAATTAGATAGCAGAAAAGCTCTGAGCAGGTACCACTATGAAACTGCAGCTAGAGTGGGAAAAAAACAAGAGGAATTTAATGGTATGAATCTATTCTAGTCCTAAAACTTACAAAGCAATCAAAGAGTACATATTATGGAAAGCAAGTCACATGGCCCACCCTTGACCAAGCCCATATGCATCCATATATCCGGCATGAGCATGTCCATGGCTATGACCATGCTCGTGGCCATGGCCATGGCCATCATGACCATGATGATGGTGTTGATCACCCCCCTGCGCTTCATCAAACATCTTCTGGATATGTTCAGGTACAGGTTCTTCCTCAGTTTGTTTCACAGACTTCGGCAAGGAGGAGACAAATTGATAGATACTTTCAGCTATCTCCTCAGAATTATGCTCCTAAAAATCAGCAAAAAGATGTTTTACATCATCTTTGAGCAACATATATAATTAAGCTATTAGTAGTTCTGTTGTCAAAAAGAAATAAGCCCTATAGCATCTGTATAGTTCAAACTTTAAAGGAAAAAATGGCAAAACCTTGGTATCAAAAGGCATGTATATCAAGTAAAGACAAGTTTCTGAAAATTATGCGAGTTCCTTTGCATGAACAAACATGAAGAGCATCTCATTCACAGGCTCACAGCACAGCACACAGCTGATGCCATATCCATGCTCCTTTACACATCAGCATAGTGGCATAGTGGTATAGGTAAACTACTATACAAGGCTATACTTTCATATCCACCTTTGAGACGGGCATACAACATAGACAGTCACTGACAATGTGTATTTAAATTGCACGCATCTGAAAATGGTTGGTATCCAAAGGCTTGGACTAGAGAGGAGAGAGTTGAACTCTTCAAACATTTTTGGTCCAAGACGAAGAAGCATTTGGTTGAAAAGTTTAAAGCTCAGCCTTCACAACTTATCAGACAGACACTACGTGTGAAGAGGCTTTGTTAAATTCATAAAGAAAATCTGGCTGCCTTTCATGTACAGTTCCGAGTACTCGTGATTTGATCTGCAAATGCGACTAATCTGCTAAAGGATGGAATTGCTTATTTTCTCTTTTCTTTTTTGTCAATAAGCTATGTCCACTGTAGATTACAACTGGACAGCGCTAAGCAACTTTGACTGGAATTTATCCGTGAGAAAGCAGCCAATCAGGCCAAATTGTGAAATGGGGCTCATAAAGTGACAAAAAGCTTCATGAGGCTCTAGTTAAGGGCATGATATGAGGAAGTTGCCTTAAGATGAATTCCAAATAGAAAATGAATAAGTAAGCAGAAAGATGTACCAAATTGTGATGATTATCAAATTGTGATGATTATGGTCCTGTATGGATATTATTGATGATACCTGGCGTAATTAAATAAATAAACACATACGTAATAATCTTATCACCAAACATAAGGTTATGCAAAAAAACACATTTTAGGTGGCAACGGCGTAGGTGGTTGTGGTAATGAGGTGGATGGGGGAGAAAGAGGGATAAGGGAGAGAGTGTAATATCACAGCCAATTCCCACCCCCATATCAGCGGGACTGGATGATGTAGTCTCCACATCGTCAGCCATTAATAAAAAAAATAGAAATGTCACTTTATATATCAATAGTGCAGTCACTAAGAGAAGCTTAACGGACTAAGGAACTCATTTTTAAAGCTATCAGGTGCAAGATGTGGTAATAGCCCCTCTCTGCTTGAGTAATAATAATTTCACTTATTTAATTTATTTATTTATTAAGTATACTAACTTCACTTACTACATATGAGTGAATGAAGAAAAGATTTGATCATTACAGCACGAGTAACATCGCCATACACGATGGTATGGTCAAACAATAGCTTCGCTTATTCCATTCATTTATTTATGTTTTAATATGTACTTACTCATTTATAACTTGTATGGGGGGTTCCCATCAAATCGATAAATTGTTATCTTCGAAAAAAAGACTAACTTGACTAGTGATGAACAATTCTGCAAATAAATGGATGAAGAACAGATTTGGTAATTAGCACATGAATAGAATCATGATATTAACTAAGGATGCTATTGCCAAACACTTCTCCAGAACTAAGGAGCATTCAGCTAGAAGTCATAAGCCCCTGTGTTTAACTTATTATGCTATTCGACGAGGGGAAATGCAGCACAGGACCATTTAGCTAGCAATTTGGGTATTCTTTTTTCTTTCTCTAAATTTAATAATTTCATAAACAAGCATCAAGTAGGTGTAAAAAAAAGTATCCACGGTTGCATGTATGACTCAATCCGAATCATCCACAATCGTCTATAAAGTTTGTCCAGCTTCTTTCATCACAACATGGTATTTTAATCCTTACTCTAAAAATAGAAGTGAAACAAAAGATACTTTTTAGTGCTTTCTATATCTGCTTGAGCTATTTGGCCTCAAGACACATATTTCAAGTGAAAATATTAGGGGAATCTTCTTCTAGATTTTGTGTCAAGAAAAATTAAAGTAACTGATCTTCAACCAGCCTTAAATTGTTTGGCATTGTTATTCGATTGCTATATGTTTTCTCAGCAGAATTTTCAAGATAAAGACTAATCATGTTAGCATATAAATAAGAACAAACTATCACACATGCCTACACTTCCACGTCTGGGGGAGCCTCATTCGGGCATCTTCACCAAAAAGTATGACCTTTACAATTACGTCAAGCAGATCGAAACACACATCTCTTTGATACTCGCCCTAAACTCATTTATATTAATAGGAATTAACATTTTCAGACAAAATAAAAATGAATACTCATGTTCTTTATCCTCACCTGGGGCCACCTTCCACCAGAATGAGTGACAAATTTCGCCTGTGGGATTGCATCAGCAACTTGACGTCCCTCCTCGGTCCACTGTTTGGACAGGGCATCAGACCAAATTACTTGCATTGGTAGACCTTTCACTCCATCTAAAGCAGCCCATTCATTCAAATCAAAGCTACAATTTAGGCTCTTCCCCATCCCAACAACAGCTCTTCTTCCATCCCTTCCCTTCAAAAGAATCCTATGACCCTCAGCCTCCAAGTCACCAACCGACTTCGAACAGCACGTTCCAAGTAATCTCCTAAAAGCAAATCCAAATCCCAAAACAACATCCCTCACAGCTGGCATTTCCAACACCCACAATGGCAATGCTGTTCCACTCGTCGCACTATCTAGAACCACCACACTTCTAAGCAATCCCCGGTTCTCCGAAACCCAATTAGCACTCAAACCCAATGCAGAATCATGCAAAATCAAATCCACAGGTGACAATCCCATTGAATCAATCACTTGACCTAAAACTTTTCCCATCTCTTCAGGTCCCAAATCAATGGCCTTAACAACATTTCTTTTCGAAACCCTGATCTTATTATTTTCCTCATAGTTCACATATCCCTGCTCAACAAGCTGATCAAACCCCCAAAAGATACCCTTTTCTTGAATTTCACTATACATATCCCTAAACCTCTCTAAAACCCCACCACCACCCACACTCTCTTCCTCCACAACTATCGTCTTATCCGAAAATCCAGAACCAGGGAGATCAATAGCAACAGCATGAACACCTCTAACCCCCAAAAAGTTGACAACTTTTTGAAACCCAAAAGAACTACATCCCAGCCCATGTACAATAAGTACATGATCAGAAGACTTTGAGGGTCCTTCTTGGATAGTAAAGACTTCAACTTGTGGCTGGTTAGGGGTGATCTGAACTTTGATATTTTGCCCTTTAGAGTAGTGTTGGCGGAGATTAGGAGGCAAGCTAAGGAACCATGTTTTAAGGTCTTGTGGGTAAAGAGAAGTGAGAGTCATGAATATGAGGGTTATAAGAGAGACTGAAATGGTGAAATAGAACCAGAAATGAAGTGGGTTTGTTGTTGCATTTGTTGTTTTTATGGGTTTGGTGGGATTTGGGGAGGTGGATAGTGGAGGTTTTGAATTGGGTTTTTTAAGGGGTTTTTGGTTCTTCTGTGGAGTTGGTGTGTCTGGTTCTTCGGTTATGATCGCCATTGTTGATGAGTAGAGCTGAGAGGTAACAGCATGAAAAGGAAATAGAACCCAAGATTTGTAATGGAGAACAATGGGTGTGAAAAAAAGGTGAACGTGATGTCGTGATCTGTGTAAAGCAGCTTTTGTGTTTCAAGGGAGCAAATCAGGTGAAGAATAATGGAGAGAAATTGGGTATCATCATTGCAATTTGGTTTCTAATTTCAGAAGGAAAAAGAAAAAGGAAAAAAGGGATGATAAATACTTTCACTTTACTAACTCACATTATTCAAAAACACATCCTAAAATGTTTCGTACCTTTCACTTCCCACCTCTCTAAAGTCTAAAGTCAATATTTTTTGGTACTTTTCGCTTTGTGTTTGACAAAAAAGAGCAGTATGTGTTTTGAATAATAATAATAATAATAATAATAATAATAATAATAATAATAATAGTGTTATAAATATATTATGTTATGGATGTTCATATTACGTTTTAAATAAGTTTCCTGAAAAAGTTTATTTATATGGGGTTCCGCCGTAAATATGTTTATCTATTTAGTACTCTATTGGAAATAAGCCTCCTGAAGAAGCTTATCACTTCGGTACCCGATTGTGGATAAATATTACTTCCAGTAGAAGATTATCCATACCGGGTATAATAAGCTTATCCTTTCGATACTCCGTTCTGGATAAACACTACCCCGGTAGAAGATTATCCATACCGGGTATAATGAGCTTATCCTTTCAGTATTCCGTTAGAGATAAATATTACTTTTAATATAAGATTATTCATATCGGGTATAGTAGCAGCTTACACACCAGCGTATAGTAGCTTACACAGCATGTTGTAATAGCAGCTTACACAGCATGTTGTAATAGTAGCTTACACAGCAGCTTGCAGTAGCAGCTTCCTTTCTTCTATATATAGACTTTTCAATTCATTATGTACATTAGTTTGGAATTTGAATAATATATCAGTTTCTCTCTATATTTGTCTTTACTTTACATTCTTTATTTTATAATACGTTATCAACACGAGACTCTGCCATCTCGAGTAAATACTTTGAAAGTATATGAGGTACGAACTTTCTTTTTCTATATAATGTCAAATCTTTCTAAACTTGAATTTGTAGCCCTGGATATATCGGGCAAAAGCTACATGTCTTGGGTGCTTGATGATGAAATTCATCTTGATGCGATGGGTCTGGCAGATACCATCAAGGATAAAAATCAGGCATCAAACCAAGACCGTGCCAAAGCAATGATATTCCTATGCCATCACCTTGATGAGGGCCTGAAAATGGAATATCTTACTGTTAAAGAACCAGTCATACTTTGGAATAATTTGAAAGATAGATATGACCACCTGAAGATGATCGTTCTTCCACAGGCACGTTATGATTGGACTCATCTAAGGCTAAAAGATTTTAAATCTATTAGTGAGTATAATTCTGCTATGTTCAGAATTATTTCTCAATTGAAATTATGTGGTGATAATATTACTGATCATGATATGTTGGAGAAAGCTTTCACCACTTTTCATGCCTCGAATATGCTCCTGCAGCAGTAATATCGAGAGATGGGATTTAAAAAGTATTCTAGACTTATCTCACATCTTCTTGTAGCCGAGCAACATAATGGGTTATTAATGAAAAATCATGAAAGCCGACCTACTGGTTCTTGTCCATTCCCTGAAGTGAATGAGACGAACTTCCACCAAGCTAAACATGGAAAAGGTCGTGGCCCCAGTCGTGGTCATGTCGTGGTCGGAGAAGAAACTCTAATCATGGTAATAATAACGCACCAAAGAACCCTCCTCACCACCAGCAGTGGAAAAGGAAGGAACAAAAGCATAAAGCGGTGCAAGCACCAAATGCAGAAAATGCTTGCTACAGATGTGGAGGAAAAGGGCACTGGTTACGTACCTATCGTACGCCAAAGCACCTGGTTGAGCTTTATCAAGACTCCCTAAAGAAGACAAAGATAAATGCTGAAACAAATTTTATTTTTGAAGATAATTTAGACTTCATGCATTTGGACGTAGCTGATCACTTTGCACTCCTAGAAGGAGAAACAAGTCATGTAATCGGCAGTGAATTTGTAGAAATATAAATATTTTAATTTTTATTGTTTGTAATAGATAGTATGGTTATGTAATTATTGTACATAAAGAAAAATTATGATTTGATAATGATGTTTACTATAATATATCTTATTTATGTCATTTTGAAGAATATGGATTGTCACACCTTCTTTTTTCACTACACCCCCGGGAAGGGTATAATAAAGGAAGTTATTTCCAACTTGAAGTGACAATCGAAACGGAATTTATTTAAAAGATTCAAAGTCACCACTTGGGAGATTTATGGTGTCCCAAGTCACCGGTTTAGAATCCCGAATCGAGGAAAAGAATGACTCTGTTTAACAGTCCGCGAACCAGAAATCCGAGTAAGGAATTCTGTTAACCGGGAGAAGGTGTTAGGCATTCCCGAGTTCGTGGTTCTAGCACGGTCGCTCAACTGTTATATTCGGCTTAATTATCTGATTTTACACAATTATGAACCTATGTGCAAATTTTAACTTTTAACTGCTTTTATTCAATTTTTAAAGAATGTTGAACGTCGTTTAAAAACATGTCTTTGGATCGCGTCATATGAAATGCATCCGCAATCCTAAACATATTATATTCAATGTTTTGAAATTTGGATTTGGGTCACATGAAATGTACACCCGAGTTTAAGAAGGTAAAATTATTGAACGACGTGCCTAAAAGCAACTAACGTATTACTAACTTTGCGAGGGCCATAGAAATTTGCTAAATGGCACGCCTCGAGTTCTAAGTATTTTTAAAGACATAATTAAAGAGGGCCACGCAATTTATCATTTTATTTGGCGCGGCGCACCTCAATCTATTTTAAAAGGACCTCCTAAAGATGAGCTACTATTAGCTATTAGGATTCGTCTCTACTCCTAAAACCTAATTAGTTGATATTATGAATTAACTGACATCAAGGTATTCAAGAAAAATTGGGCCCCAAGATCAAGTCCAAACTTGAACAAGGACACTCTCCATTACTGAAGAGACCCTTAGCTCGAGTATGCCACTTAACTTGAAAAGCCTAAAGTCCATCATTTAATTATTAATGGATCAGTTGCTATTTCAAAATATAAGCCCAAATGAGCTTAAACCGTATGGGATGCACACAGGATAAAGGCTCCCAATAGGAATAGATAATGGGCTTGAGACAAACCCAAATCGGACAAAGCAACCCAAGCCGCATAGGAGGGATCCGAGGATCGAGTCTCAACAAACGCAAGAGGAAGGTTTTCAAATTATGGAAGAATGCACAAAACGACTGAAACTAAAGATTTGCAGCTTCACAAACTCGAATCGAATGACAGCAAAACTGAAACTATGGTGACTGATTACTGAAGCATGTATTTCCCATAAAGCTAACATTTGTATAAGCACACATTAACCAATTTCATGATCACATATTATTCCAAGCTTTTACCCCTAAACTGACATTTAAACATGAAGCTACCTTGAAGTCACTTAACTAGAAACAATACACTTATAAATCAAAATTACTGATGATCTCCATACTTTGTGAATAACATAGTTTAATTATTAAAGCTTGATTAAATTGCTATATGAGTGTCAAATTTACATATGCTGAGCAGCACCAAAATTCTACCATTTCCCCCAATCACCTTTCATTTAGGTAATATGACTAGTAGAATAGACATTAGAGCTAAAAAACAACAAAATTCAGCTATATCATAGTCTCAACAGTTCTTCTACAGCCCGACCTTTAGCTATTCTAAGAGATAAATTATTACACCACTGATTTAAATGAAACAAAAATGAGAACAAAATCATTCTAAACACAAAGGGGGGATAAGATTAAGCTAAGAAATTGCTTCATTTCATCTTCAAACTTGATTTCACATTGTGAGATTCAAAATATGTACCTGAAACTTGAAAAAAAAAACAGAGAAATGGAGGATCAGCAGTGAACAGCAGTAGCAATCAGCAACAATGCAGCCAACGAAAACAGCAAATCAAGCTCACTCAGCCCAGATTCGAATTGAAATCAAGCTCCAAATATCAAACTCAACTCAGACCCGAAACCAAAATCCAAGCTAAACCATCTTGAAACCCCAAATGACTCGAAAATAAACCCAGGAATTAACAAAAATCGAACTAGGATGCCAAACCAATGAAACAGTAAAATCAATGTGTTTTTTTGTATTTCTTTTCTGGTTTTCAGCCTTCCCAATCTCTCTTTTTTCATAATGTCTTTCTCCTATTTTTCAGACTCTCTATTTCTCTCTGATTATCAGACCCCATCAGTATGTCCCTCCCTGAATCAGAATGTGTGTGTGTGTATTTAAAGACTAGAATTAATCCCTTTTCCAGCTCTTAAGAGCACTTAACCAATTAAGAAAATAAATCCCCATGCTATTCTCTGATTTTTTCACTTCTAAAGACACTAAAACAGAGTGTCAGTTCCACTATTGATCTCATTTCCCATTATTTAATTCAACTGGTATAGGTAGCCTATATTTTAATCCAGGCGTGCCCTGACAACCAGTGCTGGCATACCACTTAAACTGAATAATTTTCAGGTTTTAATTCCCAAACTAACCCCCTGAAATCCCCTGTTATCTAATATCCCCTTGAAGTTCTAGGTGTTTACAAATTAAGGTACACAATCCTTCTATCAAACCACAGACAAACAGAATCAAGGAGTCAATTTCAAACTAAATAGCCTTACTATGAACTGAAATCAGAAATTAATCAAAAAATTGAACAACTGAAACTGGCATTTACGAAGAAACAAACAAAAACAAAAAAACTTCCCTATTTCAAACTTTGAATTAATTACACACCCATCTAACAGGGAAACAAACGGTACTAACATGCTGATTTCAATTACATAGGTTAACTGATTATGGAGAATTTAACGATTCGGATGGCAAATGCAGACATTAATTATTAAATACAGAAACTAATTAGCGAACCTAAGATCAAATAAAACAAAAACAAATAGGAACAAATAGGTTGAGCAGAAGGATTGAAATTGACCAAAAAGAAAAAGAGAAAAGAGAATAGGGAGATGAATATCAGAATAAAATTTAAACAAATAAACAAAGAAACGGGATTGAAACGTACCAACTAAGCTGGAATTCAAACTGGTACCCTGACCTTCTGTCTCTTTTGAATTTGAAACCGAAATAGGCCTTAATCGAGTGTTCTCAAACGAGAACACGCAACTAAAGTCCATCACGGCCTCAAACCTTCAACCATTTAACCGATTTGGGGTTTAGGAATTTTAGGGTTCGTTCTTCAAATCCAGATTCGAGGGGTTTCAAGGGTGTTCGAGGGAAACTATCCTAGGATTTGGAAAGAAGGGGTTGTGATGGTCGTCTAGTATTAGTCTGGTGGTGGTTTGAGACGGAGCCTCCACCAGGGAATCTTGTGGCAGCGCTAGGGTTCAGGTTCTCAAATCGATATTCGACAAGTTCTAGGGTTATTCGAGGGAAGTGGAGTTGGTATTTGGGATGAGGAGGTGATGGTGGTTCAGGGGTGTAATTTTTGTGGCCGTCGGAGGTGGTGTCGACGAACATGGCGGAGGGGCTGTTATGGTTTTGATTATTCGAGGAGATAGGCTGGGATTCAAAGGAAACTGAGGGTGGATCGGAGATGGGGAGGTTATGGTGAACACACGTGTAAATTTGGGGTGGTTTGGGCCACCGGAACCGCCGTAAGGCAATTTTCGGTGGACGGAGGGTGGCGGGGCAAGGCAGTGAGAGACAGGGTGGTCTCTGAGTTGTTAGAGACGATATAGGGGTGGGGGTTCTGAGGGGGGTGAGGTGCGTTACTCCCTTTTATATGTATTCAGGGATTGAATTCAAGACGTTAGATCAACTGGGATCAACAGCCTGGATCAACCACTTAATCTGAACGGTGTCATTGAAGCACCTCAAAGATTGGGTCGGTCCTCGTTTGATCGGGTCGGGGGATGGGTATGGGTTAAATGCGAGGCTGTGGACCGTTGGATGGGGATTGGATGAATGGTTGAGATTAATTGACGTGAAACGACGTAGTATTCTCACCATACTACGTCGTTTTGAACGTCTCCTGAACTGAAGGTTTGGACCGGGTATAAGGCGTGGGATTGGGCTGGACTGGGCGGGTATTTGGGTATTTTTGGATGGGTTTTTGGCTTGGGGTGGGTTTGGACCAAATGTGATTTTCTTTTAATAAAATATAAACCTAAATTAATCTTTGACCCAAATTATCCTAAAATACTAATTAACTCTAAATGGTAATTAACACAAAATAACTAAGTACTAAATTTAAAAGAAAAATTACACAATTTTACATTAAACACTTAAAAATACAAAGTACATTATTTGTTATTATTATTATTATTATTATTATTATTATTATTATTATTATTATTATTTCATTATTTGTAAAACAACCACTTACTTGATTAATTCTAATTGTAAAATTAAATCCTACATGTGAATGCAATTTTTGTATTTTTCGTTAATTTACACAATTAAACGTGCACACAAAAATGCAAATAATAGCTGAAAATATCACGAAAATTCACAAAATTACACACAGTAAAAAAAACGATTTTTTGTTTTGATTTTTTGGGAGTAATTCGTGTGAGGAAAAAATCACGTGCTCGAGGCAAAAATCGCGTGCTCACAGCTACCCCTCTTTACCCGTAAACACGAAGAGCTTTCGTGCAAAGACAAAGTGAGCGGATACGAGCGATTTTTGCCCGTTTGAATACTCCGCGTGAAGTATTTTTTAAAAGATTTGACCGAACCTCTGCTCCAAAGATTTCCTACATATCCTTGGCTAAAAAGGAATCAGATCAATATAGTTCGGGAAGTTTTGGTAGCTGGGACTACCATGAAGCTGTGATTTCATTGTTACTGCTACTGCTGCTACTTGTTGATCCCCTTATTACACCATGCTAAAGAAAAATAAAGAAGCTAAACTAGGCTATGAATTATAAAAATCCTATCTAGACCTTCAAACTTGATCTTGTGTTTCTTGTTGCCTTGCTGTCTTGTGTTCTCTTGGTGAACTCCATTGTTGTCGCTTTGCACCGACTTCTTGAGATGTTCTCCCTTTTCTTCGGGCGGGTGCCTAATTGTTGATCCTTTAAATGTATTCTCTTGATCATTGTTTTCTTCCTCTGCTCTGCAGACGGGCTCCTGACTTCTTGATCTTAAAAGGTACACCTCTGTTCTCCAGACGGGCTCCTGACTTCAACGACTCTAAAAGTACACCTCTGTTCTCCAAGCGGGCTCCTGACTTCAAAACTTTAAAATTACACCTTTGTTCTCCAGGCGGGCTCCTGACTTCAAAATTTAAAAATACACCTTTGTTCTCCAGGCGGGCTCCTAACTTCAAAACTTTAAAATTACACATATGTTCTCCATGCGGGCTCCTGACTTCAAAACTCTAAAAGTACACCTTTGTTCTCCAGGCGGGCTCCTGACTTCAAAACTTAAAAATACACCTCTATTCTCCAGGCGGGCTCCTGACTTTAAAACTTTAAAATTACACCTCTGTTTTCCAGGCAGGCTCCTGACTTCAAAACTTTAAAAGAATACCTCTGTTCTCTAGGCGGGCTCCTGACTTCAAAACTCTAAAAGCACACCTATGTTCTCCAGGTGGGCTCCTGACTTCAGAAACTCTAAAAGTATGCCTTTGTTCTCCAGGCGGACTCCTGACTTCAAAACTTTAAAAGGTACACATCTATTCTTCAGGCGAGCTCCTGACTTCAAAACTCTAAAAGGTACGCCTCTGTTCTCCAGGCGGGCTCCTGACCTCAAAACTTAAAAGGTACTCCTGACTTCAAAACTTAAAAGGTGCGCCTTTATTCTCCAGGCAGGCTCCTGACTTCAAAACTTAAAAGGTACACCTCTGTTCTCCAGGCGAGCTCCTGACTTCAAAACTTAAAATGTACGTCTCTGTTCTCCAGACGGGCTCCTGACTTCAAAACTTAAAAGGTACGCCTCTTTTGTTACTTGACATTGTTTTCCCTTGTATCTTGAACCATTTTCCCTTGAAACTTGAATTATCTTCCTTCGAAACTTGAATTATCTTCCTTCGAAACTTGAATTATCTTCCTTCGAAACTGCTTTCCCTTAAAACTTGTGTTGTCGCACTTTCCTTTGAAACTTGAGTAAAACTTGTGTTGTCGCACTTTCCTTTGAAACTTGAGTTGTCTTCCTTCAAAACTGCTTTTCCTTAAAACTTTAGTTGTATTCCCTGTCCTGTTTGGTATTTTCCTTTCCTTACGGTGGGTTCCTCCGAAACAACCGAGATTTTCTGCCCCTGTTTTAATCAAAGAAAAATCTCGTTAGTTTAAAATGCGATGGTTGTTTATGATGCTCTTGCTGGAGATGGTTTTTTTCTTCGCCCCTTTCCATGCTCTGCTTCGTCCGACTGCCTTGAACTTGGTTGAAAACTTCCAACCTTCTGACTACTCCTTAGTCACAAACTTCCCAACTATTATTTCTAGTCTTCTTATCTGACCCCATATATTTCCCATGACAGCTGATTTCCACTTGAAGAGCTTGCCTGTTTACTGATTAACCACTTTCTCTGTCATCCGTATCACTGAAATACTTTTTCTCCATTCAGACCCAATATCTTTTATTTTTTGCATTGCTCATGAACCGGCATCTATCCGACCTTTGTGTCTCACATGAATTCCCAAATCACGTCCATCGCTCCTCACTCCGTGTATACGTTGCTCTTTCTTGACTTGTCCACCGACCTTGGCCTTGAGATTTGTTGCTCCTTTCTTGACTTGTCCACTGGCCTTGTCGTTGAGGTTTGTTGCTCCTTTACTTGACATGGCGACTGATTTCCATTCGAAGACCTTGCTAGTTCCTTGACTAAGCACTCCCTTTATAAACCTTAAACTAGGAAATACCTCTCTTTGTTTGAATCCAATATCTGTTGTATTGCCCCTGGACCGACATCTGCCCAACCCTTGTGTTTCATCTGATCCCTAAGCATATTGTGTGTTACCCACTTCAGCACGCATGTCGCTCTTTCCTGATTTAAACCATGGGCCTTGGCCTTGAGGACTATAACCTTTGACTTCTATTTGGAATGTCTTGGTTGTCACTGGTCCAACCTTTTTGTCAATCTCATCACGGAATATACCTTTGATCCGTTCACCCAACACCCTCCATCCGATGCATTCTCCATGAATTGATATGTACCAAACCTTTGTATTTTGCAGGGATCCCAAAGCATGTTGATTATTACCAGCTCAGTGCCCTAGTTATTCTTTCCCGACTTATGCCACTTTGATGTACTAGCACAGATCTTGTCTTGTGCAATTGGGAAGCTGATGGCAAATTTTGAAGTCATTTCTCACTTGTTTTGACCAGACAGACTCAGGAAGAGGAAATGAACAAGATAAAAGGAACAGAGTAAAGGACAAAGGAAAGAGATGATTCCTAACAAGAAAAACTATAAATTAGAAACCTATCAGACGTGGATACCAACTCTAATGGCCATGACATGCACATGCTGCCTATTCTGTCAAGCAATTCTGATGTTCAGCTCTTGTGGTACCCTTAAACCGTGAAACTAGGCTTTGATTCTCTGTCGTTAATCATCTTTCACATTCTCCGAAGGGTTTTCACTATCAAGCCTCTCTCGTTTTGGTCTTTCTCTCAACTTACAGTCGCCTCAAGGTGCTCGTGAGGGTTTTCACCAATAATACTCTCTTATTTTTTATTTCTCTCAGCTCCCGCCGCCTAAGGTGACCGTAAGGGTTTTCACCAATAAGACTCTCTCATTTTCAATTCCCTTGTTTGGACCGAGTGTTGCCCCCAATTGGGATTCACCTTTACTTGCTTGACTTGGCATCTCTCGAAGACTGATTGGAAGGTCTTTCTTTGGACCGTAACGTGGGCTTTTGGATAGGGTTAGAAAGAAACGGTATCAAGGCTCAAAACAATTCAACATGGGTTCAAAATTATAACTTTCGGAATCAGATTTCTTACAACAATCACAAATTCTGCCCTATTTTCTTGCTCGGTGACTTTTAGATTTTTATTTCAATGAGACCGAACCGTGAGGCTGCCTACATATCCTTAAAGGAATCAGGTCAAACGTAGTTCACCAAATTCCTTATTGTTATAGTTTTTCTTTTCACTTATCATTATTTTTCTTTTGTGCCCCTTTTTTTGTTTTTTTTCTTCTTCTTCTTCTTTTTTTTCCTTTTTTTTTCTTTTACTTAGCTTTCACGCTTGTGTTTCTAATCTTTTCTACTGATTCCGAAAGAGGGGTATGAAAGAAAGCAAATAAGGTTCAAAGGGGTAACGAAGGATAAAGTGTTTAGATAGCACAACAAAACGCCTTCGTCATTCCAAACTTCAAAACATGCCAAACGCAAACAACACAATTAAACAAACCAAGGAAAACACTTGTAACATCTTTGATTGTACCCGACTTGATAACTATATTTGCACATTTGCCTCTTATCAATTTTAAGTACCGTTGGACAACACTCTTCGTTACCATGAATGACCCTTGTCAATTTGGGCGAACTTGCCGTTAGCTTTAACCTGATGCGACATGATGCATTTTGATAGGGTTTCTTTATATCTTCCCCAGTTTCACATGGTTCGGGCTTCAAATGATCTCAATATGTTCTTATTTCCCTTAAGTGTCCTGATCATCTCCCAATTGCTTCATGATTAACTTTTAAGGTTAGGCCTATAACTATGCGCGCATGTCATGTCACTAGAGTTGACAAGAAAAGAACTATAAAAAGGAGAGAACTAAACAAAATAAGATGACTCGAAATAACAGAAAATAGGACATTGCATTAGATGATGAAACAATTCGAATAATAAAACCGGCAAACTAAACTGGGGTTACAACCCCTAGAACAAACCTAGACAACGCTAAATGAGATACTACGACCAAAGAGACTGGACAAACTCAAAAGATAGAAGGGTTTGATTTACAAGACCATATCCAGCTTACAACCCTGAAATAACCTGGATAACATAAATGAAAACAAAATCAGCCACCAAAACTCCTCTCCGGTTGACCAAGAAATGGAGCGTCTTTCCAATCACCAAACTCAATATCTTATCCACTGACTTATGCATCAATATTTCTAAGACCATTATCCACTTCAATATCATCATCTTTAGTCAATATATCTCCAAGAGGATTCGCACGCTCTTTGCTACTGTTGTTGATTGCAATTACCCCTTCGTGAATCATTCTTTCTATTTCTTTCTTTAAAGAACGACAATTCTCAATGTTATGCCCTTGGACATTAGAGTGGTATATGCATCGTGTAGTAGGATCAAAGCCTTTTGCACGTTGGTCTGGAGTATAATCGAGGAGCGGCTCAATCAGGCCAGAATGTTTTAGCTTTTCAAACAAACTTGCATAAGATTCTCCGAAAGCATTCTCTTTTTCCAGTAGTCTTTTTATTTTGTACTCTGGCCTTGGTTGGAATCTTTTGCAGACAGGTGGTTGATACGCCTGATGAGACATTTGTGGCAGCGGTACAGACCATCGCGGGCCTCGGGGATATGGGGCGTATAGTGGTGCAACATGGACAGGATATTTGGGAAGTGATGTACGATTTAGGGGGTTTTGTGGAGAGAAGTAGTGGTCGGGAGAATTAAAAGGATATCCAAGGGGTCGATATGGAGGCTGAGGGAGTTTAGCAAGGACGACCACTGGACTTTGTCGTTGGTGGGGTTCTACAACATCTTTTCTTTCCATGGGCAGATTATCCCGAGCAACTTGTTCACTCCATCTGAGCCAGAAGTTCCTAAAACTTCCTTTAGGTTTCTTTTCTATCTGAGATGTGAAGGAGTGATCCGGGACGATGTTTGTGTTGTTCTAAAAATGTCGCACAAAATCCTGAGCCATGTCATCCCATGTATGCCATTTACTGACATTCTGACGATTATACCACTCCAAAGCTGCCCCAGTCAAGCTTTTACTGAAGTACGCCATTAGCAAATCGTCTTGCTCGCCAATAATTCTCATTTCACTGCAATAGACCCTCAGGTGGGCCACCAGATCTCCACACCCATCATACAAGTTAAACTTTGGTACTTTGAACCCTGCAGGCAAGTGAACGTCAGGTGACGAAGACAATTCTTTGCGAGACCTATTACCCTGATCTCCCCTGCCTTGCACATTCCTTAAGGACTATTCTATGTTCTTCAGCTTCCCAGAACTTGAAGGAAGAGTGATGGATTACTGGGGTGATTGGGAGATGCCAAAGTTTGGGTAAGGAAAACATCTGAGAAACTGGGTGGTGGCGGTATTGGTGTCTTCCCGACCATCCAAGCCTGATACATGTCTCTTATGTGTTGTCTTAACATCCTCACCTCATCAGCCAAACATGCGTCCTGTTCAACCAACCACTTTGGGGTACTGATATCAACCACCCCAATTTTGTTGTTATCCGTCATCGACCTTTTGGGTCTCTATGTTGTAGAGAGGAGTTACTATTTTCGGAACCACAACCAACCACCTTTTGATTGATGTGACAAAATGAAACCATCACATTAGCGTTAGGGCATTTAACAGATAGGCAAACATATATTAAAGATGCAATGCACCTAAGCAGCTAACCATTTCTATCATGCATTTGCTTCAGTTGCGTGCGTCATTCCAACTTCTCATAATTGTGCCTCATCTCTCAAACTTTCCTTTATTTTATTTATTTTTCAATTTCCCCTTTTTTCTTTTAGTGGTGGTCAAATCTTATGTGGATTGCCTACGTATCATGTCCCCGCATGAATTAGACTGTGCGTAGTTCTGGCCAATGTAAAAATACATAGCCAAATATTTTCAAAAAAAAACAACTGCTTTTATTATAGAAAGAATTACAAGAAAATACACATGACTTCATACCATAACAAAAAATGGCCCATGTTTTTAAGTTTTACCCCACCTAGCCTATATTGTACATATTTTGAAAAAACTAGCTCTTGCAAATTCAAAATATGTGTTTTTACAACCATTGCTTCTAAAAACTATGAAGTTAAATTTGTGTTCTCACAACTATTATTTTCACTCTCTTCTTCTCACTTTTTTTTACATATGCTTTAAGGGGCCATCCGCCATTACTGCTTCTCCCCCTATATCACATGATTGTAATGTAAAAAAATTAAAGAATAGAAGTCCACCATTAAAGGGCATTCAAAACTTTGCTTTAGAAAATAGAATTTCTTGTAATTCTTAGTTGTTTGGATTGGGTGTTGTTCCAATTGATTGAAAATATCAAAAGGAGTTCAAAGTTTAAATTTGAAGTGATTTGGAGTAGATTTGAGCAAGATTTGAGTTAAATTTCAGAAAAAACGCAAAGAAGAAGACGAAGTCAGTTTTTTGTATAATTATGTATAATCTTGTATAATAGTGTATATGAGTGTATAAACACATCGTATACACTATTATACACTTTTATACACCTTTATACAAACGTCTGTAGGCGAACTTCTTCCACGATTTTCAGTTGCAATTCCTGTTCAAAACCAGTCCAAATCTCCATTAAATGACTTCAAATTTTATATACAACCTCCTTATACTATTTCTAACAAGTCTAAATAACACCCACTCCAAATTTCTCACAAAATTAAATTCAGAATTTAAACCCACATATTTAAGCTTGTTAAAAATCTAATTTTCACCACCCAAATGGATTTGATTTGTTGAACTAATATTTAAGTCACAATTACTAATTCGAAAATTATCTTAAAAGCTTGAGCAATCCTTTTTAAAAATTAAATGGTAATTTTGAGAACCTATTGAGTTGGATGTTGAATCTTAGCCTATTATTTTTGGGCTAGTTGGTTGTAAATTGAAATGTGGGCTATAAAATTGAAAAATAGGGAGCTCAATTGCTCTTATGTGAAATTATCCCTTTATTATAACACTTGGAAGAAGCTACAAACTTTGAAAGGACAACAAAGCAAACTCGAAAAGAAACCGACTTACAAACTTTAATATCAAAATACAGATTCAAAATAAAGATTAAGAATACATTAATGCCTTAAAATTTCCTGGGGCCCGCGAGGCATCATTTGGCCTTGCCGGGGGCCTTTGTGCGAGATCCCTTTGGAGCCTATCCAAATCGCTCATTATTTTCCGGACGAATATAATCACTGCCGCAAAAAGGTGGTACGGGTCATGTTCTCGCACGCTCGGCATTTTGCAATAATGTAATGTGCGATGTTTGCGACCTCTTCTCTAATCCTATTCTTTTCCTGCAGCAGCCATCCTATCTGTCGATCCCAAGTTTCCAGCACTCGAGAATTATGAAGGAGTTGATCTTGAAACTTATGCATTAGTTCCTCCATCTACGCCATCAGGTCGTAACAGTGTTTTCTATCTGCTCTGGAATCTCTAGCTTGCCTGAATACCCTGTCTTCTAGAGTGGCTATTGTTCCTCTCAGGACAATGACGCTCCCCCCATAATGCCTCTTCATCTGCTGCATATAAAGTGACTGTTCTTTTGCGCCCTTTGTCCATCTGGCCCGGAACCTTGCCAAGCTAGCTTTCGATCTCTCCAAGTCCATTTGGCTCTCGGGGGCTTTCCCTTTCAGTTCGTTTATGAGTTTCTGGTCAGCCCGACTCATTTCTGGTTTCCTGACAGCTATTCTCATTTTTCGGATCTAAGCCTTAAGGGCCTCATTTTCTTGGATTAGAATCTTCTTTTCCCCACATCTGCAGTGGCTTGAACATCTTTTCCAAATTGAAGTTGCATGGCCTGCTTCTCCAGTTTGCTTATTTTTCCCCTGTAGGTTTCTTCCTTCGCCAGCCAACCCCATTGTTCTCGTGAGTCATCCATAAATTGCTGGACATGGGCTCTTTTAGCAGGTCTTAGGGGAGTCTGGGATCTTTTCCAGAACCAGACATTATACTTTGGATCCACTTCGCCTCTAGCTAAATCTCGGACTATAGTTCTGGGCTCGAGGAATCTGCACTCATTCCATAACTTGCGAATTCTATCCTCTGGAAATGCAGCTTTAGGACCTAACTCAATGACTTGTTTGCTCAGGTCTTCATCAGTAGGGACTATTTGAAACCTTCCCAACTGCCACAATACCCGATGGGGAGCATATGGCTGGATGCTCCGGATGCCCATTAAGAGAATATAGCACTCTCCAGCCGACATGTATACCGCTTTGGTGGTGGGAAGCCACCCAAATGGCCGTTCAATTTTACCGGACGTTAAGGATCTTAGTTGTTTAAACCAAACTTCAGTACCTTCTGGAAATTCAATACATGTTACTCGTTTGTCAAACTTTTCAATGCATTTTAACCCGGTCAAACCGGCATTGATATATCCTGCCTGATGACAAAGGTGTTCTTGCATCCATAGTTGAAGTAGCAAATTGCAACCCTGAAAAAATCTTCCTCCTTCCCGGCAGAGAGTCAATGCTCGGTAGATTTTTGACAAAATCAAAGGAACTACAGTGCTGTTGGCCTTTTTGACCGCAACATCGACCGTCCCTACGAGGACTATTTCTATCTTAGCATCTTTGCGCCGGCACATCACCACCCCTAAGAATGCTGTTATGAATGCCAAACCTCGCCTTGCCTCCTATTTGTCTCTATTCCTGGCATGGGTCAACCCAAGATTCGGCTCTTCGAAACCCCGAGGATTACCATAACGTTGATACAAGAACATGAGAGTACAACATCATTTAGATAAGTCCTCATTCTGAACATCATGACTAATACTCAGTAAATCCAAAAATCGGTGTGGAGATACCGGTCTTGGTGACAAAGGATATTGACCCCTCAGGTTTCCGTTGAGGCCTGCATAACCTGCCATCTCCTCTAAGGTCGGCGTGAGCTCAAAATCTGATAACTAGAACACATTCCAAGTGAAGTCCCAAAAAGGTATCAATGTTTCAATAATATCCTGCCTCGGCTTGATGTTCAATAACCCAACGAGACCGCCCAGAACCTTTACCATCGTCTCTCTACTACCCTTGCTTAGGTCATTCCACCACATATGGAGCTTCAAAGGGATCTCTTTAAGGAATGTGAAGGGTTCAATTTCAATCGTTCTCATCCTGCACATTTATTTAAGGTGATTTAATGACTCCAAAAAAATGATCATTTTTCAAAAAGATTACTTTTAAGGAAAATCACATCTTGGTTTTGTAGATACGACATTTTAGCACTTCAAGGAGGAAGATTTTAAGGTTGTGTCTGCTAACCATTAAAAATGACTCGGGGTGGCTGTTCTTGCAAAAATGGCCTTCCGGCATCCTTTTGGGGACGTTCGACTTATTTCAGACAAGAATGGCATCACCTAACTTATTTATGACAACACTAAAAAAATTTGTTGTTTTGGGCTATTTCTACAAAAGGGGAAGTTGGACCCGATGGGGGTTGCCTACGTATTTCACATCCGGTGAGAATCAAACTGACGTAGCTCGGGTAAATAAAATAGAGTATTTTTGGAAACAAGATGCAACCCATTTTTTCATTTCATCGGCAAATAAAACAATTTTTTTTTTTTGAAAATAATTTTTTTTTCTTTTTCTTTTTCTTTTTCTTTTTATTCCTTTTTTTTATTTTTCTCAAAAATTTGGCAATGTTTCAACACTATTTGGACATTGGATTTTTCAAAGCAGGCATTCATCCCTCTCAACCATCTCATTATCTTTTCCCTAAATCCTCCTTATAAACCGATCAACATGCAAATTTGAAGCAAATGAATGCACAAGTAGCAAGTAAGATGCATCATATTGGTCTTTATATTTAAGGTACACANGGGGGGGGAGGGGCAGCGTACCGGGGATACAGAAGCTCCGCCGGCTTATCAACTTATCCGAACCTCGTTCTACAATGGGATTGGACCCTAAATAGAAAAGAAGTCACACGAAGTGCACCCTTCTTCATGATTTAGAAGACTCAGAGAGAAGATGAGTTTCGTAGCAGTTTATATACAGTTCACAGAATATCAAAGCGGTAAAAGCAACATTTAGCACCTTTAAGCAAAAACATGTAATAAAAAATCAGATAATAAATAATCCAAATACAACAATTATTCCAATATCGAATTCTTGAACCCTGAACCAGAGATTCTGGGTTCGATACCCAGCAGAGTCGCCAGAGCTATCACACCTCCTTTTTTCACTACACCCCCGGGAAGGGTATAATAAAAGGAGTTATTTCCAACTTGAAGTGACAATTAAAACGGGATTTGTTTAAAAGATTCAGAGTCACCACTTGGGTGATTTATGGTGTCCCAAGTCACCGATTTAGAATTTCGAATCGAGGAAAAGAATGACTATGTTTAACAGTCCGCGAACTAGAAATTCGAGTAAGGAATTATGTTAACCCGGGAGAAGGTGTTAGGCGTTCCCGAGTTTTGTGGTTCTAGCACGATCGCTCAACTATTATATTTGGCTTAATTATCTAATTTTATACAATTATGAACCTATGTGCAAATTTTAACTTTTAACCGCTTTTATTCAATTTTTAAAGAATGTTGAACGTCGTTTAAAAATATGTCTTTGATCGCGTCGCATGAAATGCACCCACAATCCTAAATATATTTTATTCAACATTTTGGGATTTGGATTTGGGTCACATGAAATGTACACCCGAGTTTAAGAAGGTAAAATTATTGAACGATGCGCCTACAAGCAACTAACGCGTTATTAACTTTGCGAGGGCCATAGAAATTTACTAAATGGCACACCTCGAGTTCTAAGTATTTTTAAAGACATAATTAAAGAGTGCCACACAATTTATCATTTTATTTGGCGCAGCGCACCTCAATTTATTTTAAAAGGACCTCCTAAAGATGAGCTACTATTAGCTATTAGGATTCGTCTCTACTCCCGAAACCTAATTAGTTGACATTATGAATTAACTGACATCAAGGTATTCAAGAAAAATTGAACCCCAAGATCAAGTTCAAACTCGAACAAGGACACTCTTCATTACTGAAGAGACCTTTAGCTCGAGTATGCCACTTAACTTGAAAGGCCCAAAGTCCACCATTTAATTATTAATGGATCAGTTGCTATTTCAAAACATAAGCCCAAATGAGCTTAAACCGTATGGGATGCACACAGGATAGAGGCTCCCAATTGGAATAGATAATGGGCTTGAGACAAGCCCAAATCGGACAAAGCAACCCAAGCCGCATGGGAGAGATCCGAGGATCGAGTCTCAACAAACACAAGAGGAAGGTTTTCAAATTATGGAAGAATGCACAAAATGACTGAAACTAAAGATTTGCAGCTTCACAAACTCGAATCGAATGACAGCAAAACTGAAACTATGGTGACTAATTACTGAAGCATGTATTTCCCATAAAGCTAACATTTGTATAATCACACATTAACCAATTTCATGATCACATATTATTCCAAGCTTTTACCCCTAAACTAACATTTAAACATGAAGCAACCTTGAAGTCACTTAACTAGAAACAGTACACTTATAAATCAAAATTACTGATGATCTCCATACTTTGTGAATAACATAGTTTAATTATTAAAGCTTGATTAAATTGCTATATGAGTGTCAAATTTACACATGCTGAAGCAACAAAATTCTACCATTTCCCTCAATCACCTTTCATTTAGGTAATATGACTAGTAGAACGGACATTAGAGCTAACAAAACAACAAAATCCAGCTATATCATAGTCTCAACAGTTCTTCTACAGCCCGACCTTTAGCTATTCTAAGAGATAAATTATTACACCACCGATTTAAATGAAACAAACATGAGAACAAAATCATTCTAAATACAAAGGGGGGATAAGATTAAGCTAAGAAATTGCTTCATTTCATCTTCAAACTTGATTTCACATTGTGAGATTCAAAATATGTACCTGAAACTTGAAAAAAAAAAACAAAACAGAGAAATGGAGGATTAGCAGTGAACAGCAGTAGCAATCAGCAACAATGCAGCCAACGGAAACAGCAAATCAAGATCACTCATCCCAGATTCGAATTGAAATCAAGCTCCAAATATCAAACTCAACTCAGACCCGAAACCAAAATCCAAGCTAAACCATCTTGAAACCCCAAATGACTCGAAAATAAACCCAGGAATTAACATAAAACGAAATAAGATGCCAAACCAATGAAACAGTAAAATCAATGTGTGTGTTTTTGTATTTCTTTTCTGGTTTTCAGCCTTTCCAATCTCTTTTTTTTCAGAATGTCTTTCTCCTATTTTTCAAACTCTCTATTTCTCTCTGATTATCTGACCCCCTCAGTATGTCCCTCCCTGAATCAGAATGTGTGTGTGTGTATTTAAAGACTAGAACTAATCCCTTTTCCAGCCCTTAAGAGCACTTAACCAATTAAGAAAATAAATCCTCATGCTACTCTCTGATTTTCCCACTTCTAAAGACACTAAAACAGAGTGTCAGTTCCACTATTGATTCCTTTTCCCATTATTTAATTCAACTAGTATGGGCAGCCTATATTTTAATCCAGGCGTGCCCTGACAACCAGTGCTGGCATACCACTTAAACTGAACAATTTTTAGGTTTTAATTCCCAAACTAACCCCCTGAAATCCCATGTTATCTAATATCCCCTTGAAGTTCTAGGTGCTTACAAATTAAGGTACACAATCCTTCTATCAAACCACAGACAAACAGAATCAAGGAGTCAATTTCAAACTAAATAGCCTTACTATGAACCGAAATCATAAATTAATCAAAAAATTGAACAACTGAAACTGGCATTTACAAAGAAACAAACAAGAACAAAAAAATGCCCTATTTCAAACTTTGAATTAATTACACAGCCATCTAACAGGGAATCAAACGGTACTAACATGCTGATTTCAATTACATAGGTTAACTGATTATGGAAAATTTAACGATTCGAATGGCAAATGCAGACATTAATGATTAAATACAGAAACTAATTAGCAGACCTAAGATCAAATAAAACAAAAACAAATAGGAACAAATAGGTTGAGCAGAATGACTGAAATTGACCAAAAAGAAAAAGAGAAAAGAGAAGAGGGAGATGAACATTAGAATAAAATTTAAACAAATAAACAAAGAAACAGGATTGAAACATACCAACTAAGCTGGAATTCAAACTGGTACCCTAACCTTTTGTCTCTTTTGAATTTGAAATCGGAATAGGACTTAATCAAGTGTTCTCAAACGAGAACACACAACTAAAGTACATCACGGCCTTAAACCTTCAACCATTTAATCGATTTGGGGTTTAGGAATTTTAGGGTTCGTTCATCAAATCCAGACTCGAGGGGTTTCAAGGGTGTTCGAGGGAAACTATCCTAGGATTTGGAAAGAAGGGGTTGTGATGGTCGTCTGGTGTTAGTCTGGTGGTGGTTTGAAACGGCGCCGCCACCGGGAAATTTGGTGGCGGCGCTAGGGTTCAGGTTCTCAAATCGATACTCGACAAGTTTTGGGGTGATTCGAGGGAAGCAGAGTTGGTATTTGGGATGAGGAGGTGATGGTGGTTCAGGGGTGTAATTTTGGTGGCCGTCGGAGGTGGTGTCGACGGACACGGCGGAGGGGCTGTTATGGTTTTGATTATTCGAGGAGATAGGCTGGGATTCGAAGGAAACTGAGGGTGGATCGGAGATAGGGAGGTTATGGTGAATACATGGTGTAAATTTGGGGTGGTTTGGGCCACTGAAACCGCCGTGAGGTGATTGCCGGTGGGCGGAGGGCGGCGGGGCAAGGCGGTGAGAGACAGGCTGGTCTCTGAGTTGTTAGAGACGAGATAGGGGTGGGGGTTCTGAGGGGGGTAGGGTGCGTTACTCCCTTTTATATGGATTCAGGGATTGAATTCAAGTCGTTAGATCAACTGGGATTAACGGCCTGGATCAACCACTTAATCTGAACGGTGTCATTTAAGCACCTCAGAGATTAGGTCGGTCCTCGTTTGATCGGGTCGGGGGATGGGTATGGGTTAAATGCGAGGCTGTGGACCATTGGATGGGGATTGGATGAATGGCTGAGATTAGTTGATGTGAAACGACATAGTATTCTCACCATACTACGTCGTTTTGAACGTCTCCTGAACTGAAGGTTTGGACCGGGTATTAGGCGTGGGATTGGGCCGGACTGGGCAGGTATTTGGGTATTTTTGGATGGGTTTTTGGCTTGGGGTGGGTTTGGACCAAATGTGATTTCCTTTTAATAAAATATAAACCTAAATTAATCTTTGACCCAAATTATCCTAAAATACTAATTAACTCTAAATGGTAATTAACACAAAATAACTAAATACTAAATTTAAAAGAAAAATTATGCAATTTTACATTAAACACTTAAAAATACAACGTACATTTTTTGTTATTATTATTATTATTATTTCATTATTTGTAAGACACTTACTTGATTAATCCTAATTGTAAAATTAAATCCTACATGTGAATGCAATTTTTGTATTTTTCGTTAATTTACACAATTAAACGTGCACACAAATGCAAACAATAGCTGAAAAATATCATGAAAATTCACGAAATTGCACACAATAAGACAAACGATTTTTTGTTTTGATTTTGTGGGAGTAATTCGTGTGAGGCAAAAATCACGTGTTCACATGGATAACATTATTAGATCAACTTAAACTCTAGTAGAGTTTGCAAGAATATACAACTACCAGAAGTGGTTATATTTCGTATACCACATTGTAACTATATTTTGTTAACCACCAGAAGTGGTATATGCCTATGATCACCAGAAGTGATAATTTAGGTTTTCTATGGTTACAATTAAAGATAAGCTACATAAATATTCTTTATATTAAATGCACGCCTCGATTTGCTCCTGAAGTAGTAAATATTTTAAAAGAGGTTAAGGCATCACAATTTGATGTGATTAATGAGCATTTAGATAATTATGTTCGATTTTTCCGGAGGATGAGAACTTTTGATAATAATAATTCATTCCCTGAAGTGAATGTGACAATATTAATTGTGACGACCCGACCCGCTGTCTCAGGAGTTACCGCCTCGTTTTCCCATTTATATGCTTCTTCATGTTTCATTATTGACATTTGGTGTGTTAGAGTTGAATTGGATTGGTTTGGGTAGGAAATAAGACACTTAGTCTCTTTAAGGAAAGTTGGTCTGGAAAAGTCAACCGGATGTTGACTCATGAGTTAGAAGGCTCGGATATGATTTCCAGTGATTCGGTTAGCTTCGGGGAGGGATTTGTGACTTAGGAGTGTGATCGGAAGTGATTTTGGAGGTCCGGTGTAGAATTAGGCTTGAATTGGCGATGTTAGCCTTTTGGCGATATCCAGTTGATAGGTGAGATTTTGATCCGAGGGTCGGAATGGAATTTCGAGAGTTGCAGTAGCTTCGTTAGGTAATTCGAAGGTGATTTGTTGGGTTTTTGACCGAATGCGTGTTTCAGAAGATTTTTGAAGAACTTAGGCTTGGATTTGTTGGGAATTGAGGATTTAATTATTATTTGATGCGTTTTGATGATTGGAACGAGTTTGGGTGATGTTTTAGGATGGGTTGGCACTTTTGGTTGAGGTCCCGGGGGCCTCGGGGTGATTTCAAATAGCTAACGGAGAGTTTCGGACTTGGTAATGCAGCAGAAAATGCAGCAGCAGTTGCAGGCCAGATTTGGCCTTCGCGTTCGCGAAGATAGGTCCACGTTCGCGGAGAGTAAAATTCCAGAGCTTCGCGTTCGCGATAAGGAACCCGCGTTCGCGTAGAAGAAGAATTGGGCTCCTGAGTCTTGTACTTTGCATTCGCGTCAAGGGCATCGCGTTCGCGAAAGGTTCGGAAAGTGTGTCATCGTGTTCGCGTGAATAGTGTCACGTTCGCGTAGTGGTATCAGCTAAGGCATCACGTTCGCGTTCGCGTTCGCATTGAAGAAAGTCATTGGGAAGAATGGGTTTTAATGATATTTCATTCGCGAGCCTAAGTTATTTTCCTTCGTTGTTGAACATCTTGAGAGCTTTTTGGGAGCAATTGAAGAGGGTTTCGACTGGGATTGACTGGAGGTAAGTTTTATGAGTTAAAAACATGATTATTATGTGAAATTAACCTAGAAAATCATGGAAATTAAGCCTAAAATTGATGAACTAGGGCTTGAGTTTTTTGATATTTCAAATTGGGATTTGATGGGTCATTTGAGCTCAGATTTGAGAGTTCTTGGTATGTATGAACTCGTGAGAAGATGAGAAATCCATTGATGTTAAATTTCTAAGACTTGAGAAGTGGGCCCGAGGCTCGGGTTTTGGTAATTTCGGGATTTGTGCCCGTTATTGATTGTTTCCGCTTGGGCTTTGTTCCCTAGCATATTGTGATGTATTCGCTCTGATTTTGGTTAGATTCGATGCATGTGGAGGCCGATTTGAGGAGAAAAGGCGTCGCGGGCTAGAGATTTTACCGGTTCGAGGTGAGTAGTGATTGTAAACGATATTCTGAGGGTTTGAAACCTCGGACTTGCACATTATAGTGCTACATTGAGGTGACTTACACGCCGGATAGCGAGCGTGGGGTAGAGCACCGTTGGGGATTTGTGACTCGGTCCATCCCGATTGATGAATTTACTACGTATTTGTCTGAAATTACAAGTTATCATAATAATTTGAACCCTTCGGGGATTGTTGTTGATAATTCCTCACTTATTTAATATGTATTTGAACTCAGTCATGTATTTTCCACTGTTTTAAAAACTCAGCCAAGTTATTATGCCTTAAATACTCGAAATGATATTTCCATAAAAATGTTTTGGGCTGAGCATCATACTTTATTGTTTCCCGAGTGGCTTATGTAATTTTGTTGTCTGAGTAAGGCCGAGGGCCTGTGTTGTGAGGATACTTATGGATCGGGCTGCATGCCGCAGCGGTACTATATTGATATTGAGGCCGAGAGCTGTCACGACCCCAAACCCGGTCATGATGGCGCCCTACCGCGAGGTTGGGCGAGCCTAACCACCACCTTCTCAATACAACGATTCATCCCAAACATGAAGCAATAAGGGGAACATGGCAACTTTAACAATAAATTCTGAATAACTAAAAAGATAATGTACGAATAGAAACCATGACTGAACAAGTACTCCCAAGACCTGGGGTCACGAGTATAGAGCCTCTAACAAAAAACCAAGTACAAGTCTGAAAGATGAAATCCAAATGGCTGAATAACAAGAAATAACTGATAAGAATAGAGCAATTGGTCCTGCGGACGCTGGCAGCTACCTCAATGCTCTGGCACCTGGATAAGCGGCAACAGCAACGCTAAACCTCGGAAGCACCTGGATCTGCACACAAGGTGCAGGGAGTATGGGGTGAGTCTACCAACTCAGCGAGTAATAAGCATG
>MU688906.1:0-15684 GCA_026770625.1 Nicotiana glauca | reverse complement strand
TATAGCTATAAAAAATTGTCGAATCTTAGTTTTATTTTTATATTTTACAACCAACTGTTGATCAGCCATAGGAGGGGGAAGCATACTTGAGTTTGGTTCAACCAATGATAAGTTGTTGAATTTCTCTGGCCACACAAGAAAAACGTTCTATGATTGTGATCAAGTTTTGAAAGTTGAGCAGTTGAGACAGTTTGTCTTTCGACCGTACACAGTTGAGAAAACAAATTAAGATTGGAAGAAAAAAATTGCAGTTTCTTATCATCTAAAATCTAAAGTAGAAGTGCAAAAGAGAACTCACGCTGAATACTCTCAGCATTGTGCTTTTTTTTTTCTATGTCCTCGAAGGGATACTTCTTCAAAAGTTCGCGACGGTTTGTTTTTATTGATGGCGGTTTTTTTAAAACTAAACATGTAAATCGTAAAAATGACAAGAAAAAAAAGGAAGAAAAAGATGAAGTGCATTCCCGTTTGATGAGAGGTGCCACGTAACCGGGCTATGTCCCTCAATTATATTTACACATATCAATTAGCTCGCGCTTCGCGCGCGATCTTAAACGAATTTAAAATAGGATTAAATAATAGTGTCATATAAATGAAAGTCATTTTTACTAACCAAATATTTATTCCTAATTTTTCCATGAACTATTATAATGGATAAGCAACCTACTACAACTGGTAAAACTGCATTAACAGTTCAATCACTATCAAGGCACTAGCATTCTTTACCAACTTATTATGATTTATTGATTCAATGTCTCCTTTTTGCTATAAAGAAACATGAAGAAGGGTGGCGATGGAATCAGGATGGTAGTAAGGTAGTCATAGGTATCAAAAAATTGATATGAAGTGCTAGCTGGTTTTTCTTTTATTGAAAAAAATAGCTAATAGCAATCAAAACTTGCTGAATATTGGCAGATGCATGAATATTATATTTTCATGCAATGAATTATTGACCTTGAAGGTAGCAGAAATTTCTGACGTCCAAACTAAGCTGATGTTTTGAAGGGAAAACGAAATCCATTACATTTAAATTGAACATGGATTAAGTTCTTACCACTTCTTCATGTATACTCATTCACAACCTTTTTGAAGAACACTAAAATATACATGAGTATGTGTATTCTCATCCCAATAATAGGATTATTTTGAGAGTTAAGAGGAGCTAGCTCTTCAAAAAAAATATGGAACATTTTATTGCTCAGGCCCCCACTAACATGAAAGGAAAAATGTGAAAAAAGAGAGCCAAATCTTAACACATTAAAGAATCACAACAACAACAAATGGAGGATCAAACCAGCGGTAGATTGGTTGGGCCTTTGAGATTTAATGTGACGGTGGGATATTATGTTCCTTTGTCTCCCTTTAGCACGATCATCTATAAAAATTAAATAAATAAAGAGATATATAGTAAAAGAATTTATGTGATATGCTTCAGCATTATACGAGTGTTCTCTATCGCAATTCTAGCTAACGAAGCTAGAATATACATTGAAACAAAGCGACAGAAATACAATATAGATGACAACAAAATATTGTACAGAGGGAAAAAATCTAAAAGAGAGAATAAACAAAATAAAACGGGTTTTTATTGGATGATGATTTATATCAAGCAACAATACTTCTACTGAGGACCAGAATATTTCTATGGTTGGTCATCTATCAAAACCTCTTTGGATCCTATTACACTTACTCTTTTATCTTCTTCCAACTTCTCTATAATTAGTCACTCTTTGGATTTTTGTCTCAGAAAAGGATCACGGAAAAATGGTGATAGTTTTTGATTGCTAGTTTAGAACAACTATAAGTCCCTAAATGAGAGCTTAAGTATTGAAAAGTTGCCCGTAGTCGTAACAGTATGAAGACGGCCTCGAAATAGAAATCCAATGGTTTTGTTAGCTCTGTTAGGTTATTTCGGTGTTGGGAGCGTGTTCGGAATGTGTTTTGGAGGACCGTAGCTGATTTAGGCTTGAAATGCCGAAGTTTGAATTTGTGAAGTTTCCGATCCGATAGTGAGATTTTCATCCGAGGGTTGGAGGGGAATTCTAGAAGTTGCAGTAGCTCCGTCATGTCATTTGGGATATGTGTGTAAAATTTCAGGTCATTTGGACGAGGTTTGATTAGGTTTTTGATCGAAAGTGTGTTTTGTTAGAATTTGAAGTTCTTAGGCTAAAATCATTGGTTAATTCAAATTTCCGACATTGTTTTAGGTGATTTAAGGGTCGGTACAAGTTTCAACGATGTTATGGGACATTTTCGTAGGTTTGGTTGAGGTCCCGGGGGCCTCGGGTGTGTTTCGGGTACTCAACGGAGCATTTTGGAGTTGTGAAAAGTTACATAAAATCCTTCAGCAGTTGCAGGTTCAATTCCTTCTTCGCGTTCGCGACTATACTCTCGTGTTCGCGTAGCTTTGACCTTATTTTTCTTCGTGTTCGCCTCCTCCTCTACGCGTTCACGTAGTGTAATTTTTGGGGCAGGACCAGTTATCCCTATGCGTTCGCGACCAGTCCTCACGCGTTCACGAAGTTCCTTCTTCCTCCATCACGTTCGCCATTTTTATCAAAACACAAGTTTGGGAGCTCGAATTTGGGTGAAATTTTAAGGGATTTTCGAGGGTAACAATGCTCTCTTCTCATATGCTTAAAACCGACTAATCTAACCACGAATTTTTTCTTAATTTCGGATTTTTGAATGAAAAATGGGTAGAACTTCATGGACCAAGTTATTGAGGTTTGAGTGGGTGTTTGACCTCCAATGTGAGAGATTTTTGTATGGTTAGACTCGTGAGAGTACGAGGGTTCAAAAAATGTAAAAATTATCTGATTCCGAGATGTTGGCCTGAGAGGCATATTGGTCATTTTACCTAAATTCACGTCTTAGTTTTAAATTAAATAGTAGAATCAGATTTTTGAGATGTTATTTACGATAACTAATTGAATTTAATAGATTTGGGCCATATGGAATCGGATACTCGTGGCAAAAGTATGATTTCGAGTTGATTTTGGAGTCGGTTTGAGGTAAGTGGCTTGTCTAACCTTCTGTGGGGGACCTTCCCCTTAGGATATGATATTTGCTAATTGAATGCCTTGTACGTGAGGTGACGAGCGCGTACTTAAGCTAATTGTTGATAAATCCATTTTTACTTAAATATTTAGACTGAATTTCTTTCTTGCCATCTTTATTCCATTTGCAATTATATCCTGTATTAGTTTAGAAAAGCATGCTTAGTTGATATAAATCGTCTATTTGTTTAAGTTGCTTTGTTTGTACTATGTGAATTATGTTAGGCTAGAACTACATGTTCCCTTGAATTTTTGAGTTTCATTTCTGAATATCTTCGTGTTGTGACTGTGTATTTACCTTGGGACTACGGATGTGGGATTCTGGTAGCTCCCCGCTTATTGCGGGTTTGATTCCCGATTGATCCCCCTGCATATTTACTTTGGGACTGGGGGTTAGATTCCCGATAGATCCCCCTGCACATTGATAGTTGGACTACGAACAGTATCCCGGGAGATCCTTCGGATATACTCATATGATGGACTACGGGACGGTATCCCGGGAGCTCCTTCGACAGTTGATGAAGTGGACTACAGGATGGTATCCTGGGAGCTCCTCGTTGATGGTATTGATACTGAGCTGTTTTACTTCGTGTTACCTTATTCTTTGTGTGCCATTTGTTGTCTTGTATAGCCTGTCTTACTTCATAGTTGTACCAATTGTTTATGTTTATTCCATATTGTTGCAACACTTATTATTATTATTATTATTATTATTATTATTATTATTATTATTATTATTATTATTATTATTATTAGTATTATTAGTATTATTCTCAGTAGAGCCATGACCTTTCTCGTCAGTACCCAACTGAGGTTAGGCTTGGCACTTACTAAGCCATGATCTTCCAGGTACTTCCTCCCAGGCGTATCACTCTCGAGGTGGAGAGATCTGGCAGAGACTTCGAGGTAGATTTTCCGCGTCCGCAGACCAAGGAGTCTCTATCTCATTCTAGCTTTAGCAATTAGCTTCCTTTCCTACTGTTGTTTTAGACATTCTGGAGTTAGAGCATTATACTATATTTCTGTTAGCTTGTGTTCCCGTGAGTTTTCGAGTTTTGAGATGATATTGTAGACTTCTGCATTATTGGGTCGTATATGTCGAGTGCCATTTATATGCACTTACCCTTCTAGTTTGTTTAGCTTAATTAATTATTTCCGCAAGTTATGTTATTTCCACATTGTTAGGATTACCTAGTCGTAGGGACTAGGTGGCATCACAACATGTTCATGGAGGGCGATTTGGGGTCGTGACAAGTTGGTATCAGAGCTCTAGGTTCATAGGAGTCACGAAACACATGCCGGTTTATTAGAGTCTCGTTGATCGGTACCGAGACATCTGTACTTATCTACGAGAGACTATGTAATTGTTAGGAAAATTTTCACTTCATTTGATTTCCTTGTCGTGCGATATTTTGACGTCACAAATTCTAAACTTATGTCTTCTATTCTCTCACAAATGGTGAGGACACGCGCCACTCAGGATGATCAAGCACCCGCGCCCCCTTCTGTAGCCATCAGAGGCCGGTGCTAGGGTAAGGGTCGAGGACGTGCACATGGTGCAGCCAGAGCACCTGCGCTAGCTGCCGCCGAGGCACCACTAACAGATCCAGTCGGAGCCCAGGAACTTGGCATGCCTATTACTGCCACTACTACTCCAACTCTTTAGGAGACTTTGGCTCAGTTCATGAGTATGTACACCACCTTGGCTCAGGCGGGGTTTCTTCCCCTTGCTGCATCCACATCCTAGGCCGGGGAAGGGCATAGACTCCAGCCGTCCGCACTCTTGAGCAGCGAGTGCATGTTGAGCAGGCTCTCGAGATTATTTTCGCACCACCTGTAGTGCCAGCTCAGCCCGACGACGGGTCAGCTGCTTTAGAGGATGAGCAGTGAAGACTTGAGAGGTTCAAGATGTATGATCCCCCAGTATTTAGTGGATTAGCATTAGACGATGCCTTGGGATTTCTAGTGGAGTGTCACCGTATTCTTCTCACTATGGGCATAGTAGAGTCTAGCGAGGTTTCCTTCACTACCTTCCAGCTTTAGGGAGCCGCCTATGATTGGTAGCGCACTTATGAGATATACAACCCAACCGAGGCCGCCTCACTAACCTGGACCTAGTTTCATGAGAGAGTTTTTCCTAAGAGTCTCAAAGATGCATGGCGCGCATACTTTGAGCATTTGTGCCAGCGTGCTGTGACCATTTCAGAGTATGTTATTCGCTATACCAGGTTGGCTAAGCATGCACCGGCCTTGGTTGCTACAGTTCGTGAGAGAGTTCGCAGGTTCATTGAGGGTCTTATCCCACCTATCAGATCTAGCATGGCTCGAGAGTTGGAGATGGACATTCTTTATCAGCAGGTAGTGAGCATTGCTAGGAGGATCGAGGGTATGCTCGCTAGGGGGCGAGAGGAGAGAGAGTCCAAGAGGGATCGAGAGTCAAGCCACTACTCTGGTGCACGTACCCCAATAGAAGGTCATCATGGTAGGGGTTATGTGGGTCGCCCTGTCCATTCAGCTCTTCTAGCAACCAACACTACTCCAGCTCCGACTATACCTCAAGAGCCTTACTATACACCTCCAGTTTCTAGCGCGCCTCCTATGCGGGGTGCTTTCAGAGGTCAGTCCAGCAGACCTAGCCCTATCAGTCACTGCCACTGCATCATTCCAGAGCTTGTTTAGAGTGTGGTGATACATGCCACATGGTTAGGGACTTCCCCAGACTTGGTAGGGGTGCATCTTCACAGACTGCCAAGCCACAACGTGCTCCTCAGAGGTCTCAAGCCATGGTCACAGCTCCAGCTGCCACCCCATCTACCCAGCTGGCTAGGGGCGGAGGTCGAGGAGGTAGAGGTCGCGCGAGAGTAAGAGTCCAGGCCAGATATTATGATATTCCTGCTCGTACCGAGGCTGTTGCCTCCGAATCTGTCATTATAGGTATTATATTGGTTTGTCACAGAGAGGCATGTGGTCTATTCGATCCGAGCTCTACTTATTCTTATGTGTCTTCTTACTTTGCTCTACATTTGCGTGTGCCTCGGGATTCTTTGAGTGCCCCTGTTTATGTTTCTACGCCTGTGGGGGATTCTCTTGTTGTGGACTGCGTTTATCGGTCATGTCCAATTACTATTCGTGGTTTTGAGACCAAAGCGGATTTATTGTTACTCGGTATGGTTGATTTTGATATTATCTTAGTCATGTAGCGATTGTCGCCCCATTTTGCTATTCTTGATTGTCACGCCAAGACCGTGACGCTGGCTATGCCATGTATTCCGTGTGTTAAGTATAGTGGTACTTTAGATCACACTCCCAATAGATTTATCTCTTTCCTTAAAGCTCCGCATATGGTTGAGAAGGGGTGTGCCATGTATTTAGCTTATGTGAGAGATGTCAGTGCTGATATCCCTTCTATTGATTTAGTCTTAGTGGTACGAGATTATCCCGATGTGTTTCCAGCTGATCTTCCGGGCATGCTGGCCAATAGAGATATTGATTTTGGCATTGATCTATTGTCGGGCACTCAACCAATTTCCATTCCTCCGTATCGTATGCCTTCTCCTGAGTTGAAAGAGTTAAAGGATCAGTTGCAGGAATTGCCTGATAAAGGTTTTATTCGACCTAGTGTTTCATAGTGGGGTGATCCTGTTTTGTTTGTGAAGAAAAAATATGGTTCTATGCATATGTGTATTGATTATCTCCATTTGAACAAGGTTACAGTGAAGAACCGCTATCCTTTGCCTCGAACTGATGATCTGTTTGACCATCTTCATGGTGCACTTGTGTTTTCTAAGATTGACTTGTGCTCAGGTTACCATCAGTTGAAGATTCGGGAGCCAGATATCCTGAAGACTGCCTTCAGGACTTAGTATGGTCATTACGAGTTCCTTGTTATGTCATTTGGGCTGACCAACGCCCCACCAGCTCTTATGCATTTGATACACAGTGTGTTAAGGCCATCTCTCAACTCGTTTTTTATTATTTTTATTGATGATATTCTGGTATATTCCCGGAGCCGGGAAGATCAGGAGCAGCACCCGAAGACCGCGCTTCAGACCTTGAGAGAGAAGAAGTTATATGCAAAGTTGTCAAAATGTGAGTTTTGGTTGAGTTCGGTGGCATTCTTAGGCCACATGGTTTCAAGTGAGGGCATTCGGGTTGATCCGGGGAAGATAAAGGTCGTGCAGAGTTGGCCTAGGCCGTCCTTTACTACAAATATTTTCAATTTCCTTGGTTTGGCTGGCTACTACCGTCATTTTGTGGAGGGATTTTCATCTATTGCGGTCCCAATGTCTATGTTGACCTAGAAGGGTGCCCCTTTTCAGTGGACAGAGGAGTGTGAGGCGAGCTTTCAGAAGCTCAAGACAGCTTTGACTATCACCCTAATTTTGATATTGCCTACCGGTTCGGGGTCTTATACTGTCTATTGTGATGCCTCGAGAGTTTTCCTCGGAGCGGTATTGATGCTAGACTGTAGGGTGATTGCCTACGTGTCCAGACAGTTGAAGATACATGAGAAGAATTACCCTGTCCATGACCTTGAGTTAGCTGCTATTGTCATGCCTTAAAGATCCGACATCATTATTTGTACGGTGTGCCTTATGAGATCTATACTGACCACCGTAGTTTGCAACACTTATTCAAGATAAAGGATCTAAATTTGCGCTAGAGGAGATGGTTAGAGTTGCTGAAGGACTATGATATTACTATTCTGTATCACCCGGGCAAGGCCAATGTTGTGGCGGATGCCTTGAGTCGCCCGACGGAGAGTTTGGGGAGTTTGGCATATTTACCAGCTTCATAGAGGCCTATGGTGTTGGATGTTCAGGCATTAGCCAACCAGTTTGTGAGATTTCATCTTCCGGAGCCCAGTCGGGTTCTAGCTTGTGTGGTTTCCGGTCCTCTTTATTTGACCGTATCAGGGAGCGGCAGCATGATCACCCTCATTTGCTTGTCCTTAAGGAAAAGGTTAAACATGTAGATGCTAGAGATATGACCATTGGATATGACAGGGTATTGAGGATGCATGGTCGGATTTGTATGCCCAATGTTGATGAGCTTTGAGAGTTGATTTTAGTAGAGGCCCAAAGTACGTGGTATTCCATCCATCCAGGTGCCACGAAGATGTATCAGAACTTGAGGCAGCACTATTGGTGAAGGCGTATGAAGAAGGATATAGTTGGGTATGTGTCTAGATGCCTCAACTGCCAGCAGGTGAAGTATGAGCACCAGCGATCAGGTAGGTTGCTTCAGCAGATAGAGATTCCGGAGTGGAAATGGGAGTGCATCACCATGGACTTTGTATCTGGACTCCCACAGACCTTGAAGAAGTTTGATGTCATTTGGGTTATTGTGGATCGGCTGACCAAGTCCGCACAATTCATTCCCATGTGTACCACTTATTCATCGGAGCGATTGGCGGAGATTTATATCCGGGAGATCGTCTATCTGCACGGTATTCCAGTTTCTATCATTTCAGACAGAGGTACTCAGTTTATATCATGGTTCTGGAGAGCTGTTCAGCAGGAGTTGGGTACTCAGGTAGAGCTGAGAACAACATTTAACCCCCAGACGAACGGACAATCCGAGCGAACTATTCAGATTCTTAAGGATATACTCCGTGCGTATGTGATTGAGTTTGGAGGGTATTGGGATCTGTTATTTCCATTGGCAGAGTTTGCTTACAATAACAATTATCAGTCCAGCATTCAGATGGCGCCATATGAGGCTTTATATGTTAGGAGGTGTAGATCTCCAGTGAGGTGGTTTGAGCCGGGTGAGGATAGGCTTTTGGGCATAGAGTTGGTTCAGGACGCTTTGGAGAATGTTAAGATGATTCAGGATAGACTCCGTACAGCCCAGTCCAGATAGAAGAGCTACGCGGACATGAAGGTTCGGGGTCTTTCGTAATAGTCGGTGAGCGGGTTCTGCTTCGGGTTTCGCCTATGAAAGGCGTCATAAGGTTTGTGAAGAAAGGGAAGTTGAGTCTGATGTTTATTGGCCCTTTTGAAATTTGAGGGGAGTCGAGGAGGTTGCTTATGAGCTTTCCTTACCTCCCAATTTGGCTGGGGTTCATCCGATATTTTATGTTTCGATGCTCCGGAGGTATCACGGTGACCCATCGCACGTGTTGGATTTCAGTTTGGTCCAGTTGGACAAGGATCTATGCTTTGTTGAGGAGCCAATGGCTATACTGGACAGGTAGATCAAAAAGTTGAGGTCAAAGAACATGCTTCAGTAAAGGTTCAGTGGTGGGGTCACCCAGCCGAGGAGGTGACCTAGGAGATCGAGTAGGATATGCGCAGCAGTTACCCTCGTCTTTTCACTACTTCAGGTATGTCTTTATGCTCGTTCGTTGATGAACGAATATTTAAGTGTAGGAGGATGTGATGACCCGGCTGGTCGTCTTAAGAATTAACACCCCGATCCCCTATTAACTGCTTTCTCCAAGTCTATTTATTCTAATTTGAATTGCCGGGATGTTTGGTTTTGCGTTTGGGCGATTTTTGGGACACATAGTCCCTAAATGAGAGCTTAAGTGTTGGAAAATTTCCCGTAGTAAAAATAGTGTGAAGATGGCCTTGGAATGGAGATCTGATGGTTTTGTTAGCTCTGTTAGGTGATTCGGGGTTAGGAGCATGTTTGGAATGTGTTTTTGAGGTCCGTAGGTGATTTAGGCTTGATATGCCAAAGTATGAATTTTTTAAGTTTCCGGTCCGATAGTGAGATTTTGATCTGAGGGTCGGAATGGAATTATGGAATTTGCAGTAGCTCTGTCATGTCATTTGGGATGTGTGTGTAAAATTTCAGGTCATTTGGACGAGGTTTGGTTAGGTTTTTGATCGAAAGTGTGTTTTGTTAGAATTTGAAGTTCTCAGTTTTAAATCATTGGTTAATTCGAGTTTCCGTTGTTGTTTTAGGTAGTTTAAGGATTGGTACAAGTTTGAATGATGTTATGGAACATGTCCGTAGGTTTGGTTGAGGTCCGGGGGGCCTCGAGTGTGTTTCGAGTGCTCAACGGAGCATTTTGGAGTTATGAAAAGTTGCAGAAAATCCTTCAGCAGTTGCAGGTCCAATTCCTTCTTCGCGTCCGCGACTCTACTCTCGCGCTCGCATAGCTTTGACCTTCTTCTTCGCGTTTGCCTCCTCCTCCATGCGTTCGCGTAGTATAATTTTGGGGGAAGGACCAGTGATCCCTATGCATTCGCGACCAGTCCTCACGCGTTCGCGAAGTTCCACCTTCTTCCTCCATCATGTTCATGTATATTCCACCGCATTCGTATATCTCTATTTTGTCTCTAAGGGTTTAGCCTCATTAACTCTTCACTATTGCACTACACCAGTCGCGTTCGTGTATCTTCATCAGCCTAGGCCTTCGCGCTCTCATGTTGTCCCTCGCGATCGCGAAGGGCAATTTTTTAGCATTCACTTTTTTCTTCTACGCGAACGCGAGCCTACTTCTGCGTCACGATGCATTTAATGACTGCACAATTATAAACAATTCAAAACCGAGGGTTAGCCATTTTTATCAAAACACAAGCTTGGGAGCTCAGATTTGGGAGAAATTTTGAGGGATTTTCGAGGACAACGATTCTCTACTCTCTTATGCTTAAAACCCACTAATCTAATCAAGAATTCCTCCTTAATTTTTAGATTTTTGAATGAAAAATGGGTAAAACTTCATAGACCATGTTATTGAGTTTTGAGTGGGTGTTTGGCCTCCGATGTGAGAGATTTTTGTACGGTTAGACTCGTGAGAGTACGAGGGTTCTGAAAATGTAAAATTTATCCCATTCCGAGATGTTTGCCTGAGGGCCATTTTGGTCATTTTACTTAAATTTGCGTCTTAGCTTTAAATTAAATAGTAGAATCAGTTTCTTGAGATGTTATTTATGATATGTAATTGAATTTAATAGATTTGGGCCATTTGGAGTCGGATACTCATGGTAAAAGTGTGTTTCAAGTTGATTTTGGAGCCGGTTTGAGGTAAGTGGCTTGTCTAACCTTGTGTAGGGGACCTTCCCCTTAGGATATGATATTTGGTAATTGAATTCCTTGTACGTTAGGTGAAGAGCGCATACTTGAGCTAATTGTTGATAAATCTGCTTTTACTTAAATGTTTAGACTGAGTTTCTTTATTACCTTCTTTATTCCATTTGCAATTATAGCCCTTATTAGCTCAGAAAAGCATGCTTAGTTGATCTAAATTGCCTATTTGTTTAAGTCGCTTTGTTTGTACTATGTGAAGTATGTTAGGCTAGAACTACATGTTGCCTTGTATTTTGAGCTTCATTTTTGAATATCTTCGTGTTGTGACTGCGTATTTACATTGGTACTACGGATGTGGGATTCCGGTAGCTCCCCCTTGTTTGTTTACTTTGGGACTGCGGGTTCGATTCCCGATTGATCGCCCTGCATATTCATTTTGGGACTGCGGGTTAGATTCCCGATAAATCCCCCTAAACATTGATAGTCGGACTACGGGATGGTATCCTGGGAGATCCTTCAAATATACTCATATGATGGACTACGGGATAGTATCCTAGGAGCACCTTGGACAATTGATGAAGTGGACTACAGGACGGTATCCTGGGAGCTCCTCGTTGATGCTATTGATACTGAGTTGTTTTACTTCGTGTTACCTTATTCTCTGTATGTCATTTGTTGTCGTGTATAACCTGTCTTACTTCATAGTTGTACCTGTTATTTCTGTTTATTTCATACTGTTACAAGACTTATTATTATTATTCTCACTAGGGCCCTGACCTTCCTCGTCACTACCCAACCAAGACTTGGCACTTACTAAGTACCGTTGTGGTGTACTGATGCCCCTTCTACACATGTTTTTCATGTACAAATCCAGGTACTTCCTCTTAGGCGTATCACTCTCGAGGCGGAGAGATCTAGCAGAGACTTCGAAGTACATCTGCCGCGTCCGCAGACCAAAGAGTCTCTATCTTATTCTAGCTTTAGCAGTTAGCCTTCCGTTCTAATTATTGTTTTAGACATTCTCGAGTTAGAGCAATATACTATCTTTTGGTTAGCTTGTGTTCCCAGGAGTTTCCGAGTTTTGGGATGATATTTTAGACTTTCACATTATTGGGCCGTATATGCCGAGTTGCATTTATATGCAGTTACCCTTCTAGTTTGTTTAGTTAAATTAATTGTTTTTGCAAGTTATGTTATTTCCGCATTGTTAGGCTTACCTAGTATTGGGGACTAGGTGCCATCAAGAAATGTTCACGGAGGGCGAGCTGGGGTCGTGACACTTGCCCTCAACCCTTGCCAGGGCTCTATTGAGTATTGCACACACCAATCAAGTCTAGGCAACACCTAAACTTGTTAAGAGACTCAATCTCTTCAGCCATAGCACTAATCTGTTGATTTGGTTCTACACCCGAAATAGCTTTTGGATAGCTATAACACATAAACGCATCAGCGGTCTCTTCAATACCAAAGAAAATCTCACAGGATTCGTATATCCAAGAAGATTCCCATCAATTATATTTGCAAACCTTTATAGTCGGTTGATCACTCTTTTCTCTCTACATGTTACAATGCTATATGGTTGTTTATGCGCATGTGCATCAACATTATCGTCTTAATCAGTATTTATCACCTCTTCCACTTCCTCTACTTTAGAACTACTAGTCTGAGATAGTGGAGATTAAATTTCTAGCTCTATGCGGTCACTGACACCACGATCTTTTTCTACTGGAGATTAAATTTTATGGTACATCCCTATTGATAATTAGCCCTGGAGTCTTTTGATCTGTGCACCACAACCTATAACATTTCACTCCAGTTGTGAATCATACCTCAAAAGGAGTTTTGAACTCAATAGTTGTGGATGGAGATTTGTTGACCAAATAACAAGTTGTATTGATTGATTCAACCCAAAAATCTTTGCTAAATACATGAGTGTGAAATCATGCTTCATTCCCTATTACAAAGTGTTCTATTCATACGCTCTGCAATACCATTTTGTTATGGTGTTACGACACAATTGCGGTGTTTCATTATGCCATCCCTGCTGCAGAAATTATCAAACTCGGAATTGTAAAATTCCAACCCATTGTGAGTTCGAAGACGCTTAACTTCTCTTTCTGTCTGCCTCTCAACCATCGTCTTCCATTTAACAAATGTCAAAAATGCCTCATCTTTTGTTTTCCGAAAATACACCCACACCATCCTTGAGTAATCATCAATCAAAGTCATAAAATACATGGCCTCACTCTTGGAGGGAACTCTATTTGGACCCCACAAGTCAAAGTGTATATAATCTAACTTGTCTATGGTCTTGTGCTTGGCCTTCTTGATGAACTTTACCCTTATCTGTTTACGAAATACACAATTCTCGCAAAAATTCAAAACTTGATTTTTGTACCCATTCAGAAAATTCTGCTTACTCAATAAAGACAATCCATTATCACTCATATGGCCAAGTCGCAAGTGCCATAACTAAGACTAATTTAGATCACTTTTCCCAGAAGCTACAAAATCTTCCCCTTTAACTATACTGGCCTGAAGAAGATTCAATTTAGAATGTAGTTTACCCTTCATGAGTACCATGGAGCCTTTACACACTTTAAATATCCCATTATCGGAGTGCAATTTATTCCCTTGATCATCCAAAGTCGAAAGAGAAATCAAATTTCTCTTTATCCGAGGAACATGCCAACACTCAATGTTTTTGATAATTCCATTGAACATTCTTAATTTGATGTTACCAACCCACTCTACAGGTAATGGATTATCATCTCACATATAGACAGTCCCACTCATTTGTTTGAAAGTTACAACCAATTCTTGTACGGACACATGTGGAAAGTAGCACCAAAATAAAAAACCCAAGAATTTTTCCCATGAATAGAACTCACAGCACAAACTTCCCCTACATAGTCACTATCATCAGAATTATTGCCAGCGTCAACAATATTTGTCGAATTATCTATTTTTTGCTTCCCTCTTTTCTCCTTCAACTTAGGAAAATCTATTGTAGTGACCTTGCTCCCCGCACTCATAACAATGTTGCTTCCTTGCTCTAGACTTTGTTCTTACAGTAGACTTTTTCCTGTTAAAGTCCTTTTGTTGTGTTCTTCATCTAATCACAAGACCCTCACCCTCATTCTGCTGTCTGGAAAGCTTTTTTTCAACTCTTTAGATTTTAGTGCATTACTAACATCTTCTAGTAAAATGTTGTCTTTGTCATATAGCATTGTGTCGGCAAAAGTTTCATAAGATTGTGGTAAAGATCATAACACAATCAAGGTCTGATCCTCGCTCTCAATTTTGATATCCACATTCTTTGGGTCCATTAAAATTGAATCAAACTCATCAACGTGAGTTTTAACAGAAGTACCTTCGTTCATACAGAGATTGTATAACCAATTTCAGGTAGAGGCGGTTTGTCAACGATTTTTTAAAGTACATATCTTCCTTCTTCTTCCATGCCGTTGCTGCAGAAGATTCTTCAGCAATTTCCTGAAGAACGCTATCTATAACGCTCATGAAGATCACACTCAAAGCACTTTCCTTAATCTCTTCCTTATTTGTCTCTTTCATATATGTTAGATCTTGTTTAAATAATGCAAATAATATACATGTGTAGGAAATCAATTACAAGAAGTATAGGAGACTGCTGGAGTAGTTCATGAGGCATAAGGAAAGCAATCAATTAGCATCGATAACCACATAATCAACATTTCCGCACATCTAAGGAAAGGACTCGCAAATCTGGACGGATTCTAATCAACAAATCAATCAGCAAAAAGCAACTATTAGCTGAGTTGAAAAGAATCAAATAAGCCTTAAGTTAAGGCACAGATCAAGGGCAGAATCACAGGAGATTGAAAGATATAAAAAGATTGGTACGTNTTCGGAAGCTGGAGCGATAAAGAAATAGCAAATCTTTGCTTCATGACAATTCTAGAAAATGAAATGAACAAAACTTCAGGATGCTGGACATATGAAGATGATTTAGATGACGAGAATGAAAATTGATTCATGGTACGAGGTAAACTAGTGAGGTAAGATCTTATGACTGTGAAAGATGTAATAAATTGTAGGATATCCTTGATTCAACCTTGAAAGAGTCTCAAAAAATGATGAATGAACTTAAGCTCGCTATGGAGGTTAAAGACTGGAAACTCAAACATGAAGTATGTGAAATCGAAAAGGAAGTACTTCAAGAAGAGTTTTAGGATTTGCAAATGCAGCTCAACAACTTGCGCGAATCCGCCAGTCATAGTTATGTTAGGTCAAACCAGATGACTTACAAGTTGACTGGAAAGGAACCAACCATAACCAAGTCGACCAACAGGTCAGACCAGATGACATACAAGTCAACTGGGAAAGAACCAGCTACAACTAAGTCGGCTAGTTCTAACATTTATGAAAGACCTATAAGCAGGTTTGAAGCTAAATGTCATTACTATAATAAAAGTGGGCATAAATATTTATTTTGTCATTTTCGTAAAACAAATGTGTCAAGATGGGTTTGGAAACCAAAAAAATCTGAACCTAGTAATACTAACCCTCCAAGACCTAGGCAAGCCTGGGTACCTAAAAGAAAGTAATCATCTTGTCTTGCAGGAACACCACAGAGTAATCCGCAAAGGAAAATGGTATC